>JAQGCC010000424.1:0-37712 GCA_034698905.1 Xestoiulus laeticollis
AAAAAATGCTTTGGCGTACGCTATTCACAGGGAAAATCGTGATTCTGTCCCATGAAACGAGTACGCAAGTCGCATTTCGCAGGAAATCCGCTATATAAGGGGAGTTTGTTCAATAAAATCGATCCGTGCCGACCATAGGGGTATGCAATTGGAGGGTAGTACGCTATATGGAGGGCCGTTATATACAGGTTTCACTGTATAGAGTTTTTATGAAGGAAAACAATGCATGCATGCATGCACTAAAATCAATGGTCACTATGCAGAGGTGGTCACTTTACTAGGCTTTAATATTAAGCCCCAGGCCACACTAGGCTGGAAACGTGCGTTTGGCTAGCCTCAAACAAGGCATGGAATTTAATTTAAATTCTAGAATTATAAAATTTGCACATTAATATCTCGTGCCAAAATTCTTTTTTAATTAAAAGCCTTGTTTGAGGCTAGCCAAACGTGCGTAGCCAAAGGTACAGTACCTAAAGCTGATTTCCACACTCATTGCACAACACATTGCCATCAAACATAAGTCAAGTTTGTCTAATGAAAAATTATACTAAAATCAACATTTATGTACAATAATTGCAATGAACAGTCGTCCGTTGCTGTTAAATATGGCGACTTCCAGTACAATTAATGTTTGACCATCATAATTTACATACATTGATTACAATTCTGGACGAAATCCTAGTTTTCTATATTTAGCGATTTATGCATATTGTATAAGATAAGGTACATGTAACCTAAATTTCCAACAATAGTCATACAAATGTGAGACACAATGCAACCATCATGCTAACCAATATGCATGATGCTTTGAAGGAAGTCATTCAATATAATATAATGTACAGTCCCCTCCACAAATCGATTTTATGCTATTTTTAAAATACCGCCGAGAAAATTTCGCAAAGAAATGGCACAGAAGTGAGTGTTGATTAAAGGAAAATAGAGCGTATAATAGAAATCTTAACGAGATCACAATTGTGCAGGAGTCTTCTTGGTCCATTATACCGCCTTTGGGAATATCTGTAGGAATGAAAAGTATGATTATTATAATGGAAAAAATAAAGTCAATGACAGCAAGAAGATTCATATAACACTGGATCGAATACTTTTACCTGAAATGGGTTTCACATGTAGCACTTTTCTTGGTTGTCCTGGTCGCGACTTAAAGCCATGATAAGGATCCACATTGGGCATAATACATCGTGAAATTACTGCTTATAAGGCTCATTACTCTCTGGAGCAAGCCCTATACCTGCAATGCTAAATTTCAAAAGCCATTTTCTACACAACTTATAAAAATAATCTAATGAAAAAAATTGCTCAATATTCATCATGTTCCATGGTGCATCCAGTAGGATATTTAATTTCGTCAAATTTAACAGCATAATCTCATAATTATATATACATGTATAATGTATTTGAAATAGGAGTTTCTTTGATGGGACACTAGCTACCCCCTAGCGGCCAAATGATTAATACTATAGATATAACCTCTCAAAATATTCAGTTAAAAAATACTTCGAGGAAATACAGTTCTAAAAAATAGCCAGATGGATGCACTAAAACGTATTGAATATAGATCAATTTTTTAAAAAAATCTAATTTTAAGTTATCGAGAAAATGGCGCTTGAAAATTTTACATTATATGGCTTTACAGGTATAAAAGCATATGAATAATGCTTTACAAAGCATATTCTATAACAACGTTTCTTAAAATATATATTCCAATGGAGGTCAAAATTAATACTAAAAAAATTTCGAAAGAATGTGGAAGTACATGAATTAAAAAATTATAGTATTTATCTAGTATAAAGAGATCCTGAGTCCTAAACGTTTGAGAATTAAGCTTACATCCCTATTCTGTATTATATTATAGGTCCTATAGGTTGAAATGGCCACTTCGAATTTGAAATCGTTAAACATTCTGCGTTTTATTTATACTTAAGATTCAATTATCGTAAATTTCTTAACAAACTTCTGTTATGAATAATACATCATGGGCAAACATTTCAATTCTAGAATTATGTTTGAGGATTTTTAAAGGCTGCGCTGTACAATTAAGTTTCGTTTTAAATAAATGTGGCGCTCCTATAAGCACCGTAAAAAAACTACATATGGTCGACATCGTCTAATAAATCGTCATATATAATATTAATAAAATAACGAATAAGCAGAAGAACAAATATTTATGATTGCACCAGAAACAGTACATGCATCCAATTCCATGTCATAGGTGGGATTTAAAATTCCGGAAGATTACAAACGAAATTGCGGTGTTCGATGATATGATATTTCTGAAAATAGAAATTGAGTAGGTTGTATTTTGTTGATGTACGTGGCTACGTGTCTTTTTTAAATCATTTTCATACAAGTGCAATTCACTTCTGTAATTGAAAAACTAGCAAAAGGACTAATGCCATCACAGTTGCCTAAAGCTTTTGAGGTAGGACCCACTGTGTAGCTTTTAACGTCACATTTCATATCCTGAATGCTATAAAGAAATTTCTGACAAATTTGCATTAATAACGTAAAAAAACTATAGAATACTACGTCATCATTTCAAACGATTGGTGCGATTTTATTACGTAGGAAGAGAACACCGACGTGATATATAGAGCTCAATAAACAGGAAGAACTTATTTTCGTATATACTTTTTGATGAGTAAAGTTAGTAACACGTGAACTCACGTTCACTATGGGATCTTGACAACTATAGTTAAATTTGGCATATTTTCGAAGTCATTAATAATCGATCTCAGTTGAATATCTCAGTTGATCCCTTTTGCAGCCATTAAATTTGAAAATTTAAAAAATGGTTCCTTTGATGTCAAGCAAGACTTTATTTATCAATACTCCTGTTCTGAAACTATTTAATGTGAAAATTTGTATTGTTCATGTAGTTCTCTAAGATGGGAGATATTTTGCATCATTGTAATCGAATTCATATTACAGAATTACATAGAAAGTTTACAGCTTATGTTAATAATTTTAAATCAACAAGCTTATACATGTATATCGAATGTGGAGTGCTACTGCTTCTTCACGTAATGTACATTTAATGTATCAAAGGAATCCACATACTATAAACGTTGCATGGGTTAAGATTCAACCCAATATTGAGTGCTATATGGACATATCAACATTGGGTTGAATTTAAGTGTAACAACCAAATGTTGGGTTAAAGCTACGTCTCCACAGTTATTAACACGGGTTTTGGTTAAAATATGCCCTAGAATTGGGCAAATGTGATGTTTGTGTTATTTATAATCAACTCATAACTGGCTAACTTTATTATAAATAACATTAACCTCACATTTACCCAATTCTGGGCATATTTTATGCAAAACCTGTGTTAATACCTGTGACCCAACGTTGTATAGATTTAGCCCAATATTTGACTGTTACACTTAAACTCAACTCAATGTTGGCATGTCCATATTGTACTCAATATTGGGTTAAATTTTAACCCAACATTTTGTGTGCATCAATCAGTTAATATCAGTGTACACTAATTGTTTTATTAATATCTATTACTTGGTGCATTTGTTGCACTTTAAACCACAGATGTGCATGTTGTTACCAAATGCTGTAAAAAGCTTTCATTCATTTCATTCAAACATAATGGGTTGGTAGCCTATATATTTATGTGTATGAGAAGAAGTACACTGGATTGAACATGAATGAATAGAAATGTGTGAAACAAGGCCATCAAATCGTTGAGGTACCGTTTCACCTTTGTTATTGCAGCTTCTGGTATGCTAGCTGTTAAGACAGGTTTCACTTTATTTCTAAACATTTTTGCTGGAGGATTTTTGTTGTAAATTTAAACGAGGATTTGCACTGTATTTACTAAAGCCAACCAAAAATCATATCGCAGGAACTGAAATTTAAATGGAAATCATGAGGATGTGTAATAATAATAAAAAATTGCATTCTTTAAAACAACTTATTAAAAACGCGAAAAGTAGCACCCTAAAAAATTAATGGAAAAAAGGAAACTATGGCAACATATAGTTGCTCCAGAGTTATATCTTCATATTATGAATGCTATTAAAACTGAGAACATTAGCTGTTGCCATTTATAAAGCTACTTCAAATTATGTTGGATATTAATAGTTTTTATAATGGACTTTATATTAAATAACAATGTGCATGTACATGTACTGATTAATGTTAACGTGGCTATAGTACTACACATATACAAGTATACGGTTCTTTATTGTTACTTATGTCACGACCCTCGCAACATATAAGTCGCATGCTATATATCAAACAAAAAAGGTAGTATTAAAAAAGATAAATATCGCGAAATATATGATATGAGCTGCTATCGATCATCAGACGTAGATTTTCCAAAGCGTAAAGTTAACCCGAATAATGCATTCCTGCAATAGTGAAAAATCTCATTGTATGAGACCCCACTGCTTATTTGATTTTGTAACATATCACTGCATGTTACCCTCAAATAAAAATTATAAATCTTGTTGAGTATGTTTTTATTAAACATTGATTCAAAATTGTATTATTAAGAGACTCGTGCACACTATTGAATAAAATCCATTTGCTATTGGTGCCACATTTGATATCATTACTTGATTCAAAAACAGGAGTCAGTCTCACTAGTCTCATTAGCAAAATTCCTTAATCTCATTATTCTCATAGTTTTTCTCTGTGAGACCGCCTAGCTGAGATTTAATTTTCACTTGCCATTACAATAAACAAATGGCAATCATCCATATAAACTGCTTGCAAGTTTGTAACATCGATGATTTTGTAACATCTCACTGCATGTTATCCTCAATTGAAAATTATAAATCTTGTTGAGTATGTTTTTATTAAACAAATCGTATTATTAAGAGACTCGTACACACCATTGAATAAAATCCATTTGCTATTGGTGCCATATTTGATATTATTACTTGATTCACATACAGGACTCAGTCTCACTAGTCTCATTAACAAAATTCCTTAATCTCATTATTCTCATAGTTTTTCTCTGTGAGTTCGCCTAGCTGAGATTTAATTTTCACTTGCCATTACAATAAACAAATAGCAGGCATCCAAATAAACTACATGTAATTGCAAGATGTAGATTCATTGCAAAGATAACCATGGTTACCAGCATTTTCTTGTAAAAACATGGAAAGGTCCCCTTTTTTTTCTTCTTCATTTGATGCAGCAATCTTTGAAAAGGTAACAGATTGGCCTCACTAGCCCGCTTATTTCGTCTTGTCATACCACTGACATTTTTATCTATATTTTTTTGAATAGCAGCGTAATTACAGTGCTTTGAAGCTAAACCATTAATGTTATTGATCGCTTTGCTTACTTCGTTTCTTAGCCGCCTTTGAGAGTGCACCATTAGCTGTTTAGTCATGGACAGTCAGTCATCTTAATAATAGAACTACCAATGCCAGTAATTACCCTGGAGGAAAACCTTTGCAATCCACACTATAATTTTGATGATTGGGTTCATCAAATGCAAATAAAACCAGCCATTATAACGAATTAGCTAGGCTATTTTAACATACATCTTCATTGTTACTAAAGGCATACACAATGTCAAATGATAGCTTAATGTCCAATGACGTCGCTGAAAAAAACTTTATTTATATCACTTGTCACCGCCTTGCTTTGGCAAAAACACGTTTGCTTTCAACGAAAATAGAATATTATTGCAGGTCTTATAATTATTAACGTTATTTATAATTTAGATCAATTTCTATATCTGCACCATTCAGCAAAATCACCCAATTACGAAATTGAGCTTTATTTATGCTTGGATAGGTTACAGATCTTTTGAGAATTGCATTCTTAATATATATGCGTGTGGTGGCTAGCATTTCCACTTAGTAATGTACTTCCATGTTATTCATTTCAACAATTGCCAGTAAAAATACTCTGCTAAGTTGGTTTTCTAATTCAAATAAAGTTGTAGACAGGATGTTTCCATGCCTACAGGAAAGTGTGCGTGCATGGGGAAGCTAGGTGGTTGTCAGAATTCCATTGAAAAAGTCCTTGGTAACTCTCTAATTATAGATTGGTCTGGATTGCCTACTCCAGTTTTTTACAGTTTGTAAAACTTCTTATTAAAAGCCATTCATTTGACCCCTAAATAGATGTCTAATATGTATAGTGGGTGTCTCTTCAATCCCTTATGAAAAAAAAGTGATTGTCAATTGATTGCAGACGAATTGTTTGCAAACTGGTGATATTTGTTTCAAATACCACCAATTTTGATGGCACATGTCACCATTTTGCAACCAACTGGTGGTATTTGAAACAAATACCACCAGTTTTTTGCAAACAACTTGTCTGCAATCAATTGGCAATCACTTTTTTTCATAAGGGATAGTCCTATTTTCACGCTTGTGGAATTCAACGCAAGTGGCATGCATGCTGTCCATTCTTGGGCGCGGTCAATCCATTCTTCCTGAAGCATAGCAAATATTTAAGTTAAAACAGTGGTGATGACCAACATGTTTAATTATTTAGTGATGTCTCCCTAAAAGTGTTAAGTGCAATATATAAGCGCAAATTCCATAGGTGGGGACAAAGCTTATTTATATATAAAATTACCAAGTAAAATTCGGCCTAAATGTATACATACGTTTTTTGAATTCACACATGCCACATATGTATTTCTCGAATTAAGTGTTCTAATGAGGATATACCAATGGTAAAAAATAATAATAGAAGTTTATGTAATTCCAAGCAACAAGTTAAGACGTTGTTAGGCACATTATTTGTCATACATGTATATGTATTTTTGAATTTTCAGTCGTCAGGATAGTCAGGAGAAATTGTTATAAAAACTGTATAAAAGTCAGGGAAATAGAAAATTTCATTTTAATTGAGAACCCTGTATACAGGATCATACCATCGTTTCACTTGCAGTAATTCTGAAATATTAAATTTGTCTTGGGAATAAGATGAAATTTTGGATGAAAATGAGCATTTTTTGAGAGCACTGCTTTCACATTTTGATAGGAAACTTAATTGCTCCTTAAGACGTTTCTATTGAGTGTCATGCCTTAATTTAACCGTGCTTATTCAATTTTTATCTTTTAGAAGGTGCAGCATCGAAAGAATTAACCAGACTTAAATACTGCTCCAAAAATGGCCTTTCTTGCAATAAACATGTAGTCCGTGATGGGCCGATGAGGAACTCTGGAATCTTTCTTCACTCATGTCCGAATTCTCGAAGAAATATTTCTGTCCTCGCCTGCTGGACTATGTCATCATCGTAGGGGCGCGCCAGCCAAATTGGAACCACACAGTACAGACACCGGAGTTGCTGCGACGTTATCCCTTGGAAGACCACAAAGACTTTCCATTGCCACCTGACGTTGTTTTCTTCTGTCAACCTGAAGGGTGCGTCAGTGTTGGACCACGTCGCATCAGCCTCCGGGAGTCCAATTCCTTCGTGTATACACTAACCGAAAAGGACTCTGGACGTGTGCGCTATGGCATCTGCATCAACTTTTATCGCCCCATCGACAAAAGGACAAGAAGTGGGAAGGAAAAAGTGGGCAGTACGAGTGGCAATTCGGCTGGGGCTGCTGTGGCAGACAGACGCTACAGGGCCAAAGAGTTGACAACATCTTCGGACTCTGCCTTTAGCAGCGAACAGTCGTCGAGAATCCTAAATCCCAATGACTCAGACACGGGCTCCAAGTCTCCTTCTCCCAAGACTCATCGACGGCAGCGGGTGCGCAGTCATTCTCTCACTTCAATTTGTATCATATCTCACCATCCATTTTTCTCCACATTCCGAGGATGTCTATTCGTCTTGAAGCGACTCATCGAAGCATGCAATGAAAGGGCGGCGCCCAGGCGAACCGGGGGATCCAAGCTATCTTCAAGGTAAGAATTCAATTGCCTCTTGAATTTATCATTTTCACTGTTTCGTTGAACATGTTAACCGAATCGGCATATTCCATGGATTGATGTACAGTACGTAGAACCTGTTTAAAAGCATACTCTTGGGACCAGTGAAAAATATGCTTTTAAGGACTGCCCAAAAATGACGTCACACACTAGGGGGTCACATTTGTGATGATGTGTGACGAAGGGGAGGGGGGGGGGAGGAAGGAAAGGTTAAAAATGTAACGTCACATCAAAAAATCAAAATGCGCTACTTTAAATAACAAGTTTGATCAAAATATCTTTTGCAAATTTCAGTTTTCCATTGCAACCTTTTTAATACATGTACATGTTTTCTCTTGCAATATCAGAGTGCAGTGCCGCATTATACATACAGATTACAATGACCAGTTTTCAAGGGCGGGGTCAGATCATTAATTAATTGTGACGTCATATTTGAGTGGGGTTCGTCTGACTTTTTGTGACTTATGGCCGGTTTTACCAACGAAGGTTAAACTTAACCTCTTGTCAAACTGCAGTTGACCACAGTTTGACCTCCGATTCGGTTTTACCAACAGAGGTCAGTTGGTAAAACCCAAACAACTGACCGGGAGGTCAAACTGTGATCAAAGTTTGACTACAGGTTACTTGACCACAGATTTTACCAGCATTGGTAAAACCGGCCATTAGTGTGACATAGGGGGGGAGGGGTTCAAAACTCTGCCAAAATCGCGTGACATCATTTATGGACTGGTTTCTTTTATACATGGATCCCAAGTCGGGACCGGCACAATTTGTTTTATAGAGGATTTTCTTTTACACAGGATTCTTTTAGACAGGTTCTACTGTACCAGGTTTTTTCCTATCGTTATGGAAATGTACTAATAAAGATCTGATAGGGATTAGCCCTGTGTGTATATGCTTTGATTTGAATTTCCAGGAATTAGGTGCTGCACTGTTAAAAAATTTCCGTAAAAATTACGGAAAAGTGCTGGCAGCAGAGATATCTGAATATTTCCATACACATACCATGTGTAAAGTACGCACCATATATATACATATAATTTTATAAATAAATATGGTAACGTGCAATTTTGAAAGTAGATGTAGATTATGGCTTTGGGTCTATACATGCCTACTTCATAATACCATACTGGAGCCGTGTTCTGTGAAATTCCAATACATGTATTGCATTTCATACTTCAGGAATATTCCACTCAATATTCTATACGTAGTTTGGCATCTGCAATTTAACGCCATGAAATATGAGGCATAATTTTAATGCATGTAAAAAAGCCGTCCAAATTCCACGCGCACCGCACAGAATGAGTTCTCGCGGATCTATTTTAATATGAAATTTTTGTCTGTCTACGTAAAGATATTAGATTTTATTGCTGCATTCAAATGCTTCAATAAATTCTCTCCAATGCCAACGAAGGACCCTTAAGAGATGGCTTCCGGAAAGCAATTTATTTGTAGGCAACCGCATTTATACGGAGCTTGGCTTGAAACAAATGTGCTGCTTTAGTTAATATTTATTCCTTAAGTGGATTTAACAGCGTAGGCTTTGTTCACTTTATGGATGCGCAATTTGACTAGTCGTATATTACTAGATATTTTGCATGGGAATCCATTGCTTTTTTCAGCATGCAAGCATTTTGAAGAAGCATTTCAAGACAAAAAAGAAATCTAGACAAAAAGAATGGATGTTATGACCATATAAAAGGAAAAAAAGAAACAACATGGATTGTGATTACTTTAGCAAATTTAGTAAACGTTATGGTTGGTTGAGCGTCTATAAAATGTACGTACACCTGCATGCAATGTTTGCACATGAAGACAACAAATTAACTTTCGTTATAAAAAGCATGCTCTAGGAACCAGTGAAAAATATGCTTTCAGACAGGTTTCATACATGGGTCCCAAGTTATAACCGGCACATTTTGTAAATGTGCCGGATGTGCAGTAATGGCCGGAATTCATAGTCGTATAAGCAGTACTTAATTGTATACTTTTAACACACAAGTACATGTAGTGCTTATTCGACGACTATGAATTCCGGCCTTAGAGTGGATATTCGTTTAGACAAAATGCTTTTAGGCAGGTTCTAACCAAATGTATGTGAGACAAATAATATCCATGAAAGGTTTTTAATCTCAATTTCATAGCATACTGTACAAGTGTACTCACTTTAATTTCATTTCAAATTAAAATCGTATTCACCTTCGAAATTTTTAAACTTTAAAATGGCAGGTTGGTAATGGTGTTTTATAGGCTAGCGCTAATTCGTTCACATTAAAGTTTAATTTCTTCAGCCTGGTTCTGCAAAAAATTGTATTCAAAAAGCTAGATCAGCTTAAAAAAATTATACAACAAGGAAAAATATCACGCAGCTAGTGATAACTAATTCAAGTAGCCTATACAGGGTGTACCGAAAGTTGGATGCCCGTTTTACAGGGTTTGTAGCCGAGTGTAAATGCTATTTGAACATGTAGGCACACATGTCTCTTTAACGTAACAAATCGCATTTATTGCCGATATCTGATACTGATTACACATAAACGATAACATTTCATATACATTATAGCAATTACTCGAAAGGCGATGTTTATATCTATTAACGCCTATATTACGATCATAAAAAATGCAATTCAAATCGCATTTTGTTATGACAATGATGCATGTACCATGTGGACGTGCATCATGATAATCATGGAGGTTTTCACGTACACGTAAACGTTAACATGAGGAGAATACATTGAAAAAGTCAGTGCTGTCAGATACGTTCAAGTGTATGTAAGACAGCTTGATCTCCCTATTTGCGCCCACACGTTCGATCATTTGGCGTATATACTCCATATACCACCGGATACAAATCCTGTAAATTTGGTATCTGACTTATATGTCTATGTAGCGGCTTGTAGCCTATCTGTGAACTTGTAGAGAAATATACATTGTAGGCTACACATGTTTAAGGCTAACGCTGATGCAACCGGTTGCATGTCGCCATTTTTGTTTAATGCTATTCTGACGCTTAGCCAGTATTCATCTCTTCAAGGCTAATGTGGTGCTATATGTAGAATTAAAGCCTGCCATGTGGACAAGCGCTGTTAATAACGCGAGTTTTAATTAAATATTTTATAGCGGACAGCTGAAATGTGGAATTCTTGTTACTAAGCAACAATACCCCCATGACTGTAAAAGCAACAGGCTGTGCATGATGCTTTATTGCGGTAATACTGAGGCGATAACTGTTACGTAAGCCATATTCATGCGAAAAGCTATATAGCTAGTCTTCTCACGCAGTGTAAACCGATTTAAAATAGGTAATGGGATCATACTTTAACCACGATATTTCATATTGCTGCCCAATGTTGTTCAATCTTTTCTGGAATGAGAACATTTCAAAGTTGGTCATCGCGTTATTAAAGAAGACCATTCAAATTCACGTTGTCAAATTTCTGCACGTCTTTGTTCTATAGGATAGTTCTATGGGTCCAGGCCACACTAGGCTGGAAACGTGCGTTTGGCTAGCCTCAAACAAGGCATCGACTTTAATTTAAATTTTAGAATTATGAAATTTGCACATTAATATCTCGTGCAAACATTCTTTTTTAATTAAAAGCCTTGTTTGAGGCTAGCAAAACGCGCGTTTCCAGCCTAGAGTGGCCTAGCACACACAAAATTCTTTTCTTCAATTTTTGGTTGCATGAGGCGTAAATTTCTTAGAAATTACCGACAAGGTATTTTCATAAAGCATGTAATACTGGCCTACATTTGAAAACTCAATTCATTTTGCATAAAGAGACACATTACATGTATATATTTCATTAAATTTTTGGTGATGTTGAATTACATTTAGTCTTAAATGGTGATACGCCTTCTAAACCAGACAAACCCTTTTGGGATTATCCTTTTATGAAAGATATTATCATCACGCATCGGTTTTTTCCCCTGCCCTTCAGCAATTTTTTTCTTCTTTTGTTTGACTAAATCCATATTAAAACGGCATGTGAAGCAGCCGAAGAATCTGAGATTAAAAGAAAGCTCCCTGTTCTGGGTCTGCTCCTTTGCTACGTGGAATGCCTTGCTGCCCTTGAAATTATCGATTATCCAACCAGGGTTTCTATCTAGCACGTAACGCTGCTTGCAGAATAAATACACAATATAACCTACATATCCAAGGTAGATGTGATGCACTTTCTCTCGGCGTTTGCACCAAAAAAAAGTCTTTGAGGTGTTTGAATCTCTTGGAAGGAGATCACTGATGTCTTTGCTTGTTAACGATGGCGTAACCATAGCAACGGGAGTGAGGGCGCTCGCACGGAACGGTTTGAAAAATTGAACATTTTCCGAATTCACTATGATAAATCAGGTCACGGGGACTTTCAGCTTTTCAGCCATACAGAACCCGTCGAAAAATTGATTTAGCGGAAGGCTGCATCGCAACCCTGCAAGTTAATTGCATTTCGTTGCAGCAGGGACATCAAAGAATGATGGAGCTTGCAATCTATGATGGTGCTAGCTAGCTTGAAAACGATTAATTTTTAATGCCATTTCTGGCTATTAGCTGACCCGTTTTTTTGTGTTAGTCCATTGAGAACGTTTGGCCAAGGCATGGCAACTCTTAAAAAGTGCTTTAGATGAAGCCCTCTAACTCAACAGGTACATGCATGTATAGTAACCACTGTTGAGTGTTGTCAGGGAAGTCATGCATGAGCATGTTTTTGGTCGCAATCATGCTCAAAAAGAGGATGAAGTGAAATTTCACCATAAAGGGTTTATGATATTTCACAATTTTGCCTCGGAAATGAAAAATGCCGAAAACTAGATGCAATAATGATATACATGCATGTACCTTATACGTGTATATATTTACTCATGAAAGGCCTTCCCCCTTTTTTACCAATTTTGCCCTTCGAAGCTTATTGCTAGGGTGAGACTATTACACAATATCTTATTTTTTCCCCGCAAAAATATCTTGATACTCAGGAGCATTACAAGTGTTTAGGTACACATGTACTACAATACATTCTAGCTATACACAATAGTCAAAAGTCTATGTAGCATAGTATGTTATTAACTATATACATTATATAGTACCTTTAAAAATTCATAATCTACAATACTTTCCATAAAAATATCAACACATCTAAATGTCGTGTAGAGTTCTATGTCATTACATTTGAAGCACTACAAGCCATACGATAATTCAATTTACATTTTGTGAATGTTATGGCCACTTTGCTTTTGCACATCTTAATTATATATATAGAAATAATAAAAAAAATAATTTCGATGATTTTCACGGCTGTTTTTATGCAAATGCCAAAGTAATTTTTATGAAAAATCAGCTGGAATTTTACTTCTAAGTTCATGTCTCACCACTTTCCCAACCTGGATCTTAAAATAATCGCGCCAAAACAAAGGGTTTTATATTAGATTAATTAACTGCATACATTACGTGTAACCTATTAGTTTCTTAGAAAAATGCGCACATATAGTGCATAATTTTTGTGTGCCGTGAGGGTGAAAGATGTATTGCCAAATTTTGATAGCAAAAAATTCTATTGGTACAAATTAGCGTATTTTGCGATTTTGCAAACCAAATATCTATACAAAACTATAATTATGTATACAAATGCTACATTAAGAATCCGGTATTGAGAACTTTAAGTACCACAAAAAATGTGCATGTCCAAGTGTGCCACAAACTGGAAAAAATTGAGAACCTTACTAGATGAATTACATATAAGGTTATAGTAGAACCTGTCTAAAAGCATACTCTTGGGATAAGCGAAAAATTATGCTTTTAGACAAGAAATGCTTCCAGACAATTTCTTTTGTGCATGGGTTCCCAAGTTGGGACTGGCACATGCATGCTTTTAGCGAGGATATTCTATTACACAGGCTGCTTTTATAGATAGGTTCTACTGCATTGCAGTGAAGCCCGAATATGATTATTTAGTGAAAAAGTTGTATAGAGAACAAAATATTGCACCAGTTCATCGCATATGCAGCAACGTATTTTACAACCTAATTTTAATGAGCGATTTTTTTTGGTTTATAACAAACATCGTATAACTTTCTATTGCACGCAGAAATGCATTTTTTCCTCGGCAAAAAAAGTAAATTTGTATCCTTTATTGCTCCATGTTCCACCATTTCATTGATTGGCTTGGGATGAAAATTTGCACGAGCTGGTTGCTCATTGCAGTTGTCCTAACCTGTTCATGGTCGATAGCATATTCATAAGGTTTTAAGCCTATGCATTTGGCAGTTAGGTTATCTACTGTGAAATAACATAGGCCTACCAGGCTAATTTGATTTACAAAAGTTATTGAATCGCTTACCAAATTGAATAAAACAAGCTACCAGCTACCCTAAACGCGCTTTGCAAAGATAAATTTTAATTTCATGCAAAGCATCAACATCATTGCTCTCTGTGAATTTTGAAATTAACCCATCTGGTTGTCCTGTAATTGAATTTTCCGCACTGCCCAATTTAATTATGGTATTTTGCTTGCTTTCGATAAACGTGCGAGCACCAGCTGTGATGTGCTTTTCTTTTCAGGAACAGAAAAGCCCATCCTTTAGAATATAAACAAGGCTTTATTTCGCTCAGGGAATAATATCTTCATGGTGCTTGCAACACGCTGCATGCCCACAAAGTAGCGTTTATAATATTACAGGGCATGTATATAGGCTACTTATAATGTATATCGTGCTTTCACATTTAAGAAATTAGATTTCAGTTGTAAGAATTTTACAGGGAATGTAGTATTTTTCAGTATTCCAATTAGAATTTTGTTAAACCTTTATTTGTTCCAGGATATTCTAGCACATCTCATCATGTGCAGCATCAAGTATTTAACTTTAAAATGGAATTGCAATATAAGAAAATTATAGGATATAGTAAGTGTTATATTAATTAGGAATACAATTTTTAACGCATTTCATTCATTAAAATAAATTGGAGGATTGGAGGTTCTTTCGTTTTCATGTCATATTTCGTAATGTATATTCTAGCGACCAAGAAATTGTATGCTATGCATGTATACATCGTGAATTTTAATGCCAGAATTCTTTCACTATTTCAGCTACACTGTACAAATTGTATTAATGCACTCTTTTAAGTATCGACTTTTTTCTTAACCTTTTTTTGTTTTTATCTCTACTCTGAGATCGATAGATTAATCCAATTGGGTATTTCAGTACCAAATACCCAAAGGGCCCTGCATGTATCAGATGATGTACGTACTTTATAGCTTTTGGTAGATTCCACTCTTATAAAGAATGCAAGTCTACTGCATATTGACGATCCATTGAAAGAGTAGCTGCAACTGTGTATAGCATATAGTTTCAAAAACGGTGCACCACCATGCAGATTTTGATGGTAAAATAAAGTGCTTTGGTCCACATTGCTTCAGGCATGACACCTGATAACTTATAATTGTGCCTCGACTGAAAGTTCCAGAGCCAAATGTGCCCCAGTCTGAATCACTTCGAAAACATGTAATGACAATTTTACCAAATGAAATAACAATTCTTTCTATTGGATAACAATCGTTCAATATTAATCTATTTTGGAAACATCTATAGACCAATGAGTTGAATTGGGATCTTGGCTTAACAAGATCTATAAGTAAACTGAATTATTTTAACCATAGAATTGGATTTGGCTTGGCTAAAACCAATTAAGTTGCACCGTATTTGTACAAGATTCAATGAATTGAACAGACAACGAATAGCTTTTGTAAGTTGTCAGGGTCTTTTCTGACTAATTTTTCTTCTTCTTTTACTCAGGGATACGGTATGGAGTGTGCTTACAGGAAAACCTAGCGAGACCCTGTCATCCGTCCTGCTGCACGACGTACGTGATGTCGAAACCTGGATTCTCCGTCTTCTAAGTGCCCCGGTGCCCGTACCTGCAAAAACGAGGGTCGAAGTGGAAATACTTCCACAAGAAATGCAAGCTCCCTTGGTTTTTGCTCTACCAGATCACACACGCTTTTCACTAGTGGATTTTCCTTTGCATTTGCCCCTTGAATTATTAGGGGTGGAAACGTGCCTGAAGGTGCTTACATGCATCATCCTTGAAAATAAGGTATGTTTCAAGATAACACATTTACCCAAGTTCATTAGTTTAGTTAATGTAGCTACAGTGAAACCTGTGAATAAGAGCCCTCCATATAGCGCACTACCTGGAAATAGCGCACCGTACAGTCGGCACGGATCGATTTTATAGAACAAACGTATACCTTTATATAACGTATTACCTGCTAAACGCGACTTGCATACTCGTTTCCTGGGACAGAATCACGATTTTACCTGTGAAGAGCGTATGCCAAAGCAATTTTTTCGTTTTTGTTTATGTTTAAAAACATTAAAAATGTAACATCTTACATTGTGCATCTTAATTATGGTAATATTTACAGCATGTAAAAGTAAATGTTTGCATTTGTATACATGTACGGCATGTACACGTACATACACTTGCATACTCGTTTCCTGGGACAGAATCACGATTTTACCTGTGAAGAGCGTATGCCAAAGCAATTTTTTCGTTTATGTTTATGTTAAAAAACATTAAAAATGTAACATCTTACATTGTGCATCTTAATTATGGTAATATTTACAGCATGTAAAAGTAAATGTTTGCATTTGTATACATGTACGGCATGTACACGTACATGATGTGTACAGTTGAATACATGTACACGTACATTATGTGAATATTTGTAAACAATGTATGTAGGCCTTTAAACATGTACATGTATATACCCTTGGGTGTCTGGCCATCACTTTAGCTGAACCTTCATATAGCATATCCCTTCAAGTAGCACATCCCATGGTTCGGTCCCGAGTCATTGCGTTATTCACAGGTTTCACTGACTACAATCCCTGTAATGTGCACCACTACCACAGTATTGACATAATGCCAGAAAATGTTAATAAAAAGCTAGTAATGGCGTAATGGAAATTTTATAATGAGAACACGAAGTCCTGTTTAAGCAAAAGCTCCATGTGCTTTTGACAAACAATAAAATTCTAGGGATATTAGTTTATGCTTAGTATTTTGTTTTAAAATTCTTATAGCTAATGTTTACAAGAACGATTGCATGCCTGATCTCATTTATCAGAAGTAAGATAGTTAATCAATTTTTTTCTTCACCAGGTAATCTTACAATCACGTGACTGTAATGCTCTCTCCATGAGCGTGTTGGCCTTTGTCACAATGATTTACCCTCTCGAATACATGTTCCCTGTTATTCCATTACTTCCAACGTGCATGAGTTGTGCGGAACAAGTAAGTACTTTGTGGGCAAATGATTGTCTAAGCCGCGTTTTTATTATGCGTTATAATTAAAAATTAAACTCATTTGTTGTTCATATTCAGCTATTACTTGCACCCACTCCATTTATCATTGGAGTTCCTGCAACATTCTTCATGTATAAAAAGCAATTCAGAATCCCTGATGACATCTGGCTTGTTGATTTGGATTCCAATAAGGTAAAGTTTCTTGTTATTTAGCATGATTTTTTTGGTTCTGGACACAATACATTTTTCTACTACAAACTTCATCTTCTTTTGCCAAAATAACTACCCAAGCAACTTAATTTTAAGTATAGGCATTATAATCGCAAGTTTTAAATTTTCATATCTATACCGATCTCCGTGCGATATGAGATATATATATATATATACCTGGGCAATTTTTCCCCTTGGTTTGTTTCATTTTGGTTGACACTTGGGTATGTCTCAGGAATTTTGGTTGACTCCGGGTTTTTCTCATAAATAAAAACCCCCAGAAAACCATAGAAAAATTCTCCACGTATATATATATATTTTAAGCATTATTCAGCCTTGGGATAGATTTTCTCCCCCAGTAACTTTGCATAAGATCCATTGGTACAACTAGAATTGAATGCTCTCTTGTTATTTACAACTTAATCCATTATGTGTAGTAAGAAGGAATGTAAGCAAGATTTCTTTTTTCATATTCTGTGCATGTACAATGTAGTTTGTCTTATGCAGAAGAGTGATCCAAATGATCCAGCAAACTTAAATTGAAGCGAATTTCATTATTCTTTTCCAGCAATAGTATTGCTTCTACATAACTATTTCCTTATACTTGCTTAACGTATTCTTGATCATTACTCCGGTACATGGACTGTCTAAAGTCTGTCTTCGTTTTGTTCTATTGAATAGTCATCAGTAGGACAATGAGATAGATAAACATTGATCGACTCTGACAAGTTTAAATTGCTCCTTAAGATTATTACATTTAATTAACAATACAAAGGAATAGGTTGGATTCATTAAGTTGATTTGTTAAAAACACGGTTAATTGATTAAAGGATATTTTACTGAACTTGCACACGTACATGTACCCTTTTAACAAAATTGAAAATGCTAAACAACTATGTTGAACATTCAAAGATGTATTTCATTTCCGATGTGGATTAAAAATTAGCTTTACATAAGCTTAATTTTGTTTAACAATCATGTGTTTTATTGTTAATTTTGTGTGCCATGCATGTTTGTTGCAAGAGATTTTATGGCACATAACATAATCGGCACGCATTTGACAATGTCGCCTCAACACATTATGAAATTAGGACTATTTAACTTCAACATGACCAAAAAAAAAAAACAATGTGGCCCAACTTCAAGCAAGTTTGCTCACTAGTGTCTATAATCTACGTTTAAAACTGTTATATTGTGATTAGAGAAAATTTTGTAACATGGGAAGAACTCCATTCTCTATTTTTTTTTGAAATGAAATGGGAAATTTATGTTTGAAGGACTGAGGTATTTGGTTTCTTACTTACAGGTGATATGCATGTCCGGAGAAGAGCTTCCAACCTTGCCAGAACCGGAAGGGTCGATTTTAAAAAACCACCTAAAACAAGCCCTGGCTAGCATGAGTATGAGTCCACAACCGATTAAAAATTTAGATCAAATTGCACCCGAGAGTGTGCATTCTCTCAGGCATGACTTTGAAGAGACTGTTCCAGCAACTACTGGATTCAACCCTTTCATCTATGGCAACGACATCGATTCTGTAGATGTAGCCACGCGTGTTGCTATGGTAAGAACCTGATTTTCTTTAGGTAACGCAGAGCATGCAGTCAACATCTTCTGCATAGGATTTCATAGTCTTACATTTCAAACTGGTTGAAATGCATTTCATGAAATATACATTCTTTTATAAATATTTAAATGCGCTCATTCTGGACCAATGTATTTCTAGAACAATTTCGTGAAATGTATTAAATTTACATGTACCTTATTTAGTTCTCTAAATACAAATACTCCTTTAAGAAGGTTGCATACCAGAATATGCCTTTTTTCTAAATTATTTTTTAATTTAATTTTGGAAACCGATAGGAAGTAATTAAATGTACGAGGACCTAGCATAAATATTCTATTATTCGTTTCAATAAACCAGCATTTCCATTTCATGAAAATATGTCCTTAAAGTTTACCAGACCCTCTACAATTATAAACTTTACATACATATTTCCATGAAATGGAATATACATAAACAATTTTTTTAAAAAAAATAATGGAATTATGCTAGGTCTTTATGCATTCCATTTATTTGTTCATAACAGTTTCCAAAATTAAATTAAAAAATAATTTAGAAAAAAAAGGCTTATTCTGGTATGCAACGTACCTCTTAAAATGGTTAAGCAATTCTGTTTCAGCTACAACAACATTCTGTAGGTGTTGAATCTAGAAAATAATAATTATAGAATTTTGAATTTGCATATGTTTGTGCAATTAAGATTTTTATGAATTAAGTGAAAATTATTTTAAAATTAACACCCTCATTCATTTTTAAGGTGAAGTGCATTTAGGCATACTTCATGTATAATGAATCATCCAAAATGTCCCAGATGTTTAAAAAAACCTCCGATTTAATGTTTCTGATTGATTTGAATCTGATTATTTCTTCAAAAATACTGTGATGCGAACAGTTTCACAGACATATTAGGGACATTGTGTAAAATGCAGTCTGCATATGACAATTTAAAATTTTCCATTAGCTACCAATGACTCTCAGTATTTTTGTCCAATTATATTTTTAGGTAAGATTTTTCAACTCGCCGAATCTGCTGGCAGATTTTTCGGAACACACCCGTACTCTACGTTTATATCCTCGCCCTGTGGTGGCCTTCCAAACCAACAGTTTTCTTCGATCTCGTCCAAGATCAACGCCTTTTCTCACAAAATTCGCACATACGCAGGCAGTGGAGTTTTTTGCAGAATGGTCGCTGAGCCCTACAAATGTGGCCTTTCTTAGGGTCCATACTGGGGTGTTTGACCCAACCCAAGTTGGTGACAAATCCAAATGGTACAGTCACCAGTTAGACCCCATTCATTTTCGTGTTTGGGATGAAAGTTCGGGCTTGGGAAGTGCACTGAACACTGCCCAACTGCAGGAGACTCAGCAAACTGGTATGTTGGAAAGAGAAATTGAGTTTTTTAAAGCTTAAAAAAATAATACTAGTAATTACAAAACATGATTGTGCATTGCTTTATTAATGAGTTTTATTATTTAGTAAATGTTTTTTTTTTCCTCATCTTTTTTTGTCAGACGAGAGTGGGAGTGACAGTGATGGAGCAGACAGCACGAGCTCATCGTATTCATCCCTTAGTGATTTTGTGTCTGACATGGTTAACAGTGATATTGCAGGCGACGTGTCAGGTTAGTTCTCTTTATAAATGTGGTGGAATAAAAAAAAAATTAGATTAAGGCTGAACTAAACACCACCTTTTCTATGGGTAAATTTCTTGACGAGCCCAGCGAATTTTCTAAATAAAATTCTGGGATAAAAAATTGGTAAAAATACTGTGCTCATAGAGCTAGTGCACAGAGACCATGTTTTTTATGAAAATGCCCCTTAAATTTTAAATTTAATAAATAAGAATTTGATGTCACCTGGTGTAAAGCTACAGCATTTTTCGGAATTTGAATTTTGTTACGAGATCAGCAAATTAATTATACCAGTTAAGGTGTGTGTTTTAATTTTAAAGCATGAGTTATTTATCTAGCTAGGGCACAGATCCATTTATATTAACATCTCTTTAATATTAAGCAAGTAATCAATACATTTTCGAAACGCGACGATACATTCCATGTAGCTGACACCAGGCGGTACGTAGCAAGATCATGCAAAACACCCGCGAAATTAAAAAAAATCTAGTTTATTAATTTTATAAATAACCAGACATTTTCATAAAAAAACATGGTCTCTGTGCGCTAGATCTTTGAAAACAGAATTTTTAAAAATTTTTTTTTCCCAGAATTGTCATTAGAAAAGACGCTGGGCTCGTCAAGAAATTTCCCCATAAGAAAGGGGGTGTTTAGTTCAGCCCTAAAGCAACTGGTCGCTAAGAAGTGCATAAAAACTGATTTTAAATTTACAGGAATGTACTCTGAAGATCAGTTATTTACTGGTATTGACCATCGATCAGTATATAGACCACCTTCATCTCTGCAACTACCTGGGTCTGTGGTAGAAAAAAAAGAAACTGGGAAATCGCCAGGATCGGGCTCAGGCTCAGGTTCTGATTCTGGATCTGATGATTCGTCTCACAATGAATTGTCTAGCCCAGAAGGCGATACCTGTTTGCATGCATCATTGCCAAGCCAGGACCAATCGAGTGGTATTCCCGGTGATTTAGGATCTCCTGCACGAATGGTAGGCATTGTGGAGTTTAATAAAGTTTGCCCAGTTGTCGATTGCCTATGAAAAGTGTTTACAATTACTCGTTTGATGTTACAATCTCAATTAGGTGGAGAGACTTCCGCATCCCACCACGGTCTTCCCAGACATGCCAAGTCCTGAAACAGACGTGGTAGCTTTGGCTAAAGCATTTGCCTCTCGGGTGGCTGCCATGAGCACGCCTGCACCACAAGCCCAAAGCCTTCCTGCTAGTGGAAGTGGCGAGTTATCACCCGACAGAGATCGTTCAGGTCGCAGAATTCTTCATCACGATTCAACATCGCATTCCTCTCCAACACCTAGTCGACAGGCGAGCATATCAAGCATTTTAGGGAGAGCAAGCAGTTTTGGAAGCCAAGGAGGACCAACAAGGCAGTCAAGTACAGCATCTCTACTTGAGCATGTCACAGGGGGAGGTAGAGAGACGAGCCGTCAGAGCAGCCATTCTTCACTTTTGGAACAAGTATGTGCCATAACTTAAAATAGTTTAATTAAATGAAGTGCTCACTGTGAGATGCCAAGCTTTTAAAATTAATCTCTTTTAAATGTTTTATCTGCAAAGTCATGAATTCGAAAATCAAAAAAAACATGCGTCTAAGCATTTTGAGCTTCATTTTCAAAATGCAAGAACTTAGTTCCCTTCATATGCAATATACAGGGTAGTACAGAAAGGCTGGACCAGTGCTGTATCTCTCCCATATGAAGGACTGAAATGACATTTCGTGGATTTGTAGAATGGTTAGGGGGCCATCTGAACATGTGATAGTGGTTTCCCTTTGACCAACCGATCAAGGTCACTGAGGAACTGCTTTGTATACCGTGCTTTCTGCACTGCTAGTGTAAATTGAAATGTAGAGTATAATAAGAAGTGACTAATTATGAAAGCATTTCGTAATCCACAGCATAATTATATGTATAGTGTTTATGATCCTTTTACAAATACAAGTGTCTGCCGTCCCCAAATAAATTCCAATATTTACTGAATATGGCCCCTTAAAGGAGGGCAAACACTGCAATCATCTACGCCATGCAAGAAAGCTTGCATATTTTGATCCATCATGTTTTTTCACCTGCATTATTTGTAATTATGCTGGGAATTACACTCTGCTTTACAACATTTCCAATTTACATTGTTATCACCGGAAGAACGGAGTAAAAGTAAGTACCGCGGTCATAATCACATGTGCAGATGGCTACCTAACTTCTACGGCTTAATGTCAAGTTCAGTTATTTTTCAGTTTCCTTTATATTCATTATTATTGATTTCAGGTGGCTCGTGAAGCAAAAGTTGTTGCAAAGGAAGCCAGTAAACAAGCGATGGAAGCTGGGAAATCAGCGGTTGAAGCTGGCAAAAGCGCTTTAGGAGAAGCAAGCAAAGCAACAAGGGAGGCTCGTTTGACCGGAAAAGGAATACTCAAGGTATTTGTACTTTGTGGCGACAATGTGTAGACAATACAATTGCTTCCGTTTTCATTTTTTTGTCAGATTTGACATACATTTTTTAAACATTATCTAATACAGGCTTTAGGTGATTCAAAGGACTCCGAAATGACTATACCAGCTGCTCAGTCAACAAATATATTGTCCACTTTGAGTAATGAATTAAATGGATATGCAGCTCAAACAACATCAATGATTTCAGAATTGTTCGGTGAGATACTTTATTCACTAAATGTGTTCCGTTTCATGACTTTGCAAGAACTCTGGCTCAATGCAGTTTTATTTTTAAGGATCACGAAGCAGCGGCAGCAGCACTGCAAGTATTACTAGCGGAAGCATAGGCAAAGCCAAAACACGTAGCCAACCATTTGGCCCTTTTCCTAAAGGTAATGTAAATTTAAAAGCAACTGAAAATAGCTTCTGAAATATCAGAAAATTGCTGTGGTATTTAATGAGCTTGGATCTGAATCCGTCACCAGATCAGGATGAACTGGGGCTTTGGGGCATAGCATACAAATATCATATTTCTATCAGAACCTGGTTGAAAACCGTCCAAGATACAGTTTATGCTCCTTTAAAATCTCAAATGCTAATAATAATAAGTATAGCTTGTGTGTCAAAGACGATCTTTAAACTAAAATCAGTAATATCCCTATATAAAAATGTGGTCCTTAGTCAATTATTTTCTTGAAATTTGTATTGTTCTGTTGCGTGTGAATTATTAAGACGCCATCTCATGGCAGTCTGGCCTCCCATAGGCAAACGGGGACTCGTAGAAAAGTCTACCCTAATCCGTCACACCACTCACCGTCAACAGAAGACTTCGGAGATGGAACGGCTGCAAACTTTGGAAAACCGTGGAACTCCAAATCCGTAAGTATTCATTTTTACAGAAAGCACTCGTGACAGTGTATTACATGTGGTATAATATAATACATTGCTCTTCACTAGGCAAACTTCACCATCCAGGTCTAGGGCTACATGCAGTGAAAATCAGCAATTCTTAAAGGAAGTTGTAAGTGGTGTTCTTGAAGGTGAAGGCTTGGGATGGTTAAAACTTAATCGGGTGCGGAAGCTGATGGAGGATGAAAACTATCGAACACTTGTTGTCACAAGACTGAATAAAACTTTGGAACATAAAATTGGACCCGATGATCATATAGATGACGTGGTAAGCAACTAGTATTGCTATAATGTAATTCATTTATGGTTGCGTTCCATTAGAAATTTTGGCAATTTTTAAAACTGCTAACATTTTGATGCTGAGATAATTACAAAGTTATATAGATTTTTTTTACCTGAATTGTTCTCTTTTTCAGTGTCTCAGTCGACAAGTATGGAAGGGCATGTTAAAGCTGTTATTATGTGTAGTTCAGGGACTAGAGCATACTTATACAAATCATGGCTTAGGTGGATCTTCATCATCCTACCATGTTTTGGAAATAGCTCACACTCATTATTGGTCCAAAGAATTGTCAGATAACGGTCGACTGGAAACTAGCACAACCACTAGCACAGCCCCTTTATCACAAGTATGCAAGATATACTGTAAATGTAGCTGTATTGCTTTTATAAAAATGTACTAGATGTTAGTCTTTAATATTTTATTTTTCTCAACTTATAGTCGAGCAGTCCATTTGGAAGTGGAGAAAATTTGTTCAGGCATCTTAACGAGCCATCATCAAAACTAGATAACCGTTGTCTAAATGAAGACCACCTTCTTGGTATGATTATTAAAGATGAATTTGGAATAAATTTATCTTCGTTTTTGCTTAATCTAACCAACAATAAATAAAACTGGTTGCTAGGATCGGAAAGGAGTAGTTGTCCAAGTAGCCCGTCCGAATTCCCAAAATCAGGTTCTCCTCATCGTAGCATGGAGTATCTCCAAGTGAGCGAGCCTGCCTCAAAAAACAGTAGCCGTAGAAGTAGCAAGGAACATAGTATGTTAACTTACAAATGCTCTTTTATTATCTTCGTAGCTTTTATACAGGGTGGTATAGAAATGATGGATGTGCACGACCGAAATGAAATTTCGTTGACGTGAAGATTGTTTAGGGGGCCATATATGCACATTTGATTGTGGCTGCCCTTGGACCAACAGTTCAAGGTCACCGCGACACAAACTTCTGCACTAACAGTGTAAATTGGAGTGTTGTAGCGGATCATAAGATATGACTACATATATTATGAAAGCAGAATCTAATTCACAGTTTAATTACAACGAATACAGGTGAAAGAAACACAGCAAATCTAAAACGAGCAAATTTCAATAAAAAATCCATAAAGAAAAATAATTAACTATAGCTGTATAATGTTTATAACATTTTACAAATGAAAGTGTGTGCATCTACAAAAGCCTAAATTTTGCTAAATAGGGCCCCTTAAAGGGAGCAATCACTGCAAGCATGTATGCTATACATAATCTTTGTAATTATGCTATGTTTTGATAATTGATCATGTCTTTTGATCCTGTGCAGAATTTAAATTTACACTGGCAGTGCAGGACGCACGATGCAAAAGTTATTCCTGCAGTGGCCTTGAATGGTTGGTCCAAGGGCAGCCACGATTACATGTGCAGATGGCCCCCTAACCATTCTACATCCACGAAATGTCATTTCGATCGTGCACATGTGGGTGATACGATGGACACTGGTCCATTTTCTATCAGTACCACCCTGAATATTTTATATTTTTCTTTATGATGTCTTAAAAACTCATGTATGTTATTTGGAAACCTGAAAGCCTTCAACTTCTTTTTAAGCCTCTGAGTTTGGAGCATTAGACAGACCTTTTAGCCCAGATGATGCTGGCCCTGGTGGAGGCACTGGATCTCACCATCCTGCTTCAGAAACTGCTTCAGAAATGCTTTTGGATATCCTCAATGCCAAACGCCAGCTCCTCCTTATCAAATTAACCAGCATTGAATCTGAAGTTTCTGAAAGCGCAATTCCAAGTTGCAATGCAAGCGAATCTGGCAGTATGATCACAAATCCTGCTTTTCAGCGTTCTCGCATCAGCCATCAGTCATTTCGTTCCACGGTTTCAGACAGCGAACTTGAAGCTGGCAATGTAAGTGGTGTCAAGTTAATTTTTTACTTTCCGAGATTCCTTTGCACTGTCTTGAGGAGTGTAGTGGTTAACTTCTACACATCTCTTTATTAGTTTCCCCGTGGCGTACAAAAGCGGACGCCAAGTGTGTGGAGCAGCAAGAGCAGTCTCAGCATGGGATTCCGTTACCATGGCGGCAACATGATTAACACATCGAGCACACCAAGTCCAGACACAGGGCGAACCTACTTATTTGAAGGACTCGTTGGTATGATTTCTCTAAGGAACAATCAATGTTTTTTTTTCTTTTTAAAAATCATATCCTAAAATGTGCATTCTTATCATTATAGCAAAAGAAAGATCGTCATTGTGGGATCAAATGCAATTTTGGGAAGATATGTTTTTAGATGCTGTTGCCCAAGAACGTGATGTTATTGGAATGGACCAAGGGCCAGGAGAAATGATGGAAAGGTAGAATTATGATGTTTTTTATTAATTGGCTATTGATTTATTGTTGGATTATTGTCTCTTATCATTATCTGAAATCCACGTGGAATTGTTATACAATGCAGTCTCGATAACCCTACACCATATGGAACCTAATACTGTCAGATTATCAAGAAAAAAATGTCGGATTAGTGGGACTGATTGCAGATTCATGTACACTTTACAGTAATGGATTGTTAATTGCATGTGTACTCGCCTATTACATTGTATATATTGTTTGGCTTAAAAAATCTGAAATGCTCCATTGTTTTGTAATATTAAAAATACAACATCTAAACAAAGGATCATTTAAAGCGCATACATCAGAAATTCCAGCTGTGTACGAATTAGAAAGAAAAAAAATTATCACCGGCAGTTTTGGATTACAGAGTGTCGTATTTATATCGAGATTGTATATTATTATACAGTCGAATTCGCCTAATATGGGCACCGGTTAATCTGGGTAGCCATTTATTAGGGCCAAATTGTCAAGAACAAATCCGGACAGTACATTTGCACATGTTTTTGGTTCGGTTTTTTGGCCAATAATCCGCTCATTCTGGACAGTTGGCTTTGATAAGTGATAAAAAACAGCAAAATTTTTAGCGCTCGTTTAAAATTCCCTAGAAAATTATGAATTACATGACGTCAGTCGATAATTAATTCGTAACAGATCAAAATTGACACCTTTTGTAAACCGATTTAAGTATGTATAAACACACCATCATTATTATTGAATTAAAATCTGGATGTATATTTTCGTAGTTTGGATGTTATTACAATTTGGATTTCAAGCTGTTCTTAAAAGTTAAAACAACAATTTATGGTGCACTGTACTACCTACGGTATATTTTACACCATATACATGAAATTTTTTTAAACTTTGCATATTCTGGGCAGCCGCCTAATCGGGGCAAAACGCCTCTGCCCGATGTGTCCAGACTGTATTAATGCTCAATTGAAGACATTAAAAAAAAAAAATGTTGCATCCTTTAATATTGTTAAAAACATTAACCTATGCCAGGGGCTTCAAATGGTACAAGCTCGTACATAACGCACGATGATTTTTATTTTAGGTATAACTCTTTAGCTGAAATGGACCGCAAGCGATTGGAGCATGATGAAGACAGACTTCTTTCCACGATGCTTTACAATTTAGTCGCCTTCATGGTGATGGTAAACGTGGCTAAAATTGAAATCAAACGCAAAGTGCGTAGGCTGCTTGGAAAATCGCATATCGGCTTAGTTTATAGTCAAGAAGTGAATGAACTGCTAGAATCCATTAATAATCTGGTATGCACAATTATGTATTGATTAACAATGCTATCTTGTGGATTTTGGTTTGCTTGATAATTAGTTATTATTTCTCCTCATCAGCATGGTAATGACATTGATCTCAGGCCCCTACCTAGTCGGCAAATGCATAGGCAAACTTTTACTGTACACTCTGGCACAGATTCCTCTGGAGACATGCTGTTCATGGAGGTATGAATCCAAAATGCTTACATAACATCTTAGTTCATTTCGTTTATGTCTAGATTTAGAATAGATAATGTTTCTGAGAAAGTGCACATAAACACAAAATATTCACCGCATTTTCTTTGTAGGTGCGTGATGATGGCATTATTTTGCGTAGTGTCAATGGAGCAATAGTAGAACGATGGTGGTACGAGCGTTTGGTTAATATGACATATAGCCCAAAAAATAAAGTACTCTGTTTATGGAGGAAAAATGGAGGCCAAACACAGTTGCATAAATACTATACACGAAAGGTGAGAAACTCCTTTATCTATACAAATTGTATGAATTCAAAAAAAAGTAGAACAATGATTATGTACAGCTTATATTAATAGATCTATTTATTATATATAAAGGATAAACCAGTGCCAATTGTATCTCCCCCATGTGGACGATTTAAATGCCATTATGCGGATATGTGGAATGGTTAGAATGCCATCTGTACTTGTGATCGGGTAATTCACAGCATAATTACAAAGAATAGCCTACAGGTGGAAGAAATACAGCAAATGCATATAGCCTCGACAAAAACCTAAATTTGCTGAATGTGGCCCAGTAAAGGGGGCAAACACTGCAATCACGTATGCCATGCAAAAAAGCTTGCTTACGTTAACCCATCTAATGATTTTTTCTTCACCTGTATTCTTTGTAATTATGCTGTTAATTACATTCTTCTTCGCAATAAGTCACATCTTATTATTCTTTACAACATTTCAATTTACACAATTAGTGCAAAAGCTCGGCGTAGAAGTTAGGGCCGCGGTGAACTTTAATGGTTGGTGGAAGTGCTGATTGTGCAGATCGCCCCTAATCTATTCTACATATTCACGAAATTACATTTAGATTGTGTACATGATGGAAATACGATGGGCATTTGTCCATCCTTTTTTTACCACCCTGTATAGTGTGTACAGCATACATGTACCTAAACAAAATACATGTATTGGGATTTTTCTTGAATTTTAGCATTATAAACAAATCCTTTCTAGAAATTAACTCATTTAATTTCAATTGGGTCAGAATACATTTTACAGTTATTAAAAAAAACTAATTGTTAGTACATCTTAGTGGAGCAGTTTATCCTAACAAAAGTACGTCAAATACATAATTTTGAATTATAAGAAAGCCAGCATTCCAAATTCAAGGTTTTCTGTGCATTTATTGACTTTGATGAGGTCACAAAGTAAGTGAATATTACATATTTTCTGAATTAAATTTCAGAATTCAGTTGCATTATTCAATAATTAAGTTGCTTTTACAGATAGTGACTGGCTCTATAAGTTCTTGGCAACTATATTTGCCTATCTTTGTCACTAATATTTGAATTATTTTTAGTGTAAGGATCTGTACTATTGCATCAAAGATGCTATGGAAAGGGCAGCTGTCAGAGGAAATGGGCCACTTTCTGGTGAGTTTTAATTTGTATATTAAACTTAACTATTATTCTATATTAATTCCTGAAATTATAATTCTTATAATGAACTGTTTTGGAATTTTTTTAAACATTTGGCGATCTAAAATCTTGGTTGTGATACATAACAATTTAACTAGATGTAGTAAATGTGCGTGTATTTAGTAGTTTGTAGCATCCATCTATGGGATAGTGGCTTTCATTGTTTTTCAGGAGCAGAACTAGGAGGTGAATTTCCTGTTCAGGACATGAGAACGGGGGAGGGAGGATTACTCCAAGTGTGTATGGAAGGAGTTGGACTTTTATTTGCAAATAGCAAGGTAAGAAATAAGTTTATTGTTATTATAAACTAGCTGTCATGCAAATTGCTTACACCAATTCTTCTGTACACCATTGCAAATTATTCGTTTTTAGCAATGTGTCAAGAACCATTGGTTTGCAACCCTTGTGTGTTTCTTTGCCGCCCACCTTTATTTATTATTTTTTTATCAAACAATAGACAGGTGAACGTAATCAGTGTTTCGAATATACATTTCTTAAGTATTTAAAATTGCTCATCATTGATCGCATGTCTATTGTGTGTGCTTTTTAATTTGCCTTTGAGTCCTTAAACATAATTGTTTAATACATTGAAAATAATGACGAAATTCAGTCTCACATTCCTAGCCCTACAATAATTTTAGTTAATGTGGCACTTAATTTTATCTTGATTTTAACAATATTTAAGACGAATGACTTACCTTAGTAAATCTTTCTAAAATGTGTCCAAAATTGCTTATATAAACTCTCAATAATAAGTAGTTTTTGAATTAAAATTGTGACTGTATATAACGCATAAGTCTTACAGCCATCAGGCTGTTTGTATATTTGCTATCCAAATTTTTAAACGTTAAACGTAAAAAAAAAAGTTAAAACAAAAGAATTATTGCAAAATGTAGTAATGTTTGCTAGGATCAGAGTTAATTTAGGTAGAGAAGCCCAGATGTTTCAAACGTTCAGACAACTTTTGTAGATAATTTGTAATAAGCATATAAACAATGTGGTTTCAAATACATGTATGTAGCTTAAAAATACTGAAACAAATTGCGGTATGAACAATTTGGGGGAGGGGAGAACATTACACGAGAAATTACCATTTTCCAAGTGTTTCAAATTAATCATTATGGAATGATTACTAACTTTTATACACTAAGAAATAATTTTTGGTTTGACTGCATTTCGTCATGATATTCGTGGACAATATTTAAGTAATCAAAGCTTATCCAAATATTTTTACTCCCATTTCCTTAACTCCTAGTATCACCTTGCTATCACATTTTTGGTGACGTGTCCAAGTCAAATTGTGCTGTATTATGTATGTTTGTAATGTTTATGGCAGGACCTTCTCAAAACTTCTCCTCTGCTTGCCGAATTATTACTATTTATGAATATAAATATATATTTTCTTTAGTTTTTGTATACTTTCTTGCATTTTCATTACACGTGACTATGAAAGAAATATATATTTAACATATATACCATCACTGTAATAATTAAATATGCAAGATCTGTTATAGAGCATACTTTTTATTATGGTATTTTATCTACTACGATGCCATTGGGATCATTACAATACAGAGGCTAATAGTTTTTAAGGTTGTTTACTTAGACTTAAGACCGTCTCTGTGGGTTATACCTACATGTGTATATCATCCTTTAAACAGGTTGATACAACGATTGACTACTCTTTGATATGCTTGTGGTGGTTGTATTTTTTTCTTAAACCAATTCCAAACAGCATAAATATCAATATATTATCTTAAGAATGGTCCCCATTTTATCCTCTTTTATCTTGTGGTCTTTTTTCTTTACTTTCTCTTAAGTCTATATGCGCATGACATATTTCCCTTTTAATGGCCATTTTTTTATGGTGCCTCTCATATTTTCTTTTTTCTACGCCCTCTGTTTTATCCTAGTCCCTTTTTTTCCTGTAGCCTGTTCCCAACTCTTTTTACATTCCTTAAAACATTATTTGTGTTTTGCCTAAATGCGTTCCTTGCCAACCTTTCCCTTTCCATTTCCCTAAAATCGTGTGAATATCTTTGAGGACATACACACAGTGGCACGTCAGTTCGATATAATACATTTACAAGGAGGGAAATATGACTATGAGCTTATATTATATAATAGAATGCTTTTGCTTAGTTCGACATGATCTTGAAATGGAAATCAGATGACTCATTTTAAAGGCATGTTTTAACAAACATGAAGTTTGGAGGCCCAATTTTATGGTAAATTAATTTCATTAGAGAAGCTTCACTGAACATTTGAAATTACCTTAATACATATTGTCCCGAGTACATAATTATGTATCATATATGGTATTCAGGAAGGTTTTAATATTTGCAATGCAATTACATGACAAATGCATCATGACTATTTGCATATGAAGGTAAAAATATGAGAGATACAATTTCAAGTACACAGATTACCATGCTGATCTTGAAAAATGGCACTACAAAATATATTGTTCAGAGTTAGCAGCAGTTAAGTGTGGCATGTGGCATCGTTGCAGCATAGAAAACTGCATTTCTAAATTCGTCATTGTGGCTTAAATAATGAACTTCAGAATACAAATTACTTATAAATAAACTTTATTAATTAGTTTTCATAAGTTTTCCCACTGTCGCGCCACTGTATGTTGTCGTCCATGCAAAGCTTCACTTTCGCTTCACATTTGGTAGGGCAGTACACAGCAAAGTGCTATGTTCCCTGTCTTTTGTGAATAGTTGTTGTTCAGCAACATGTTCCCAAACTCCAATGACCACAGTTTTTTGTGTCCGCAAGCTAAAGGAACTTTTGAGATGGTCCTATTATTTTAGATGATGGTGTTTAATTGCTTTAACTTTGCCCTGTCCGAAGCTTTTGTAGGTGTTAAACTCCTCTTGCTATTGATGATGCTTAATTCTGGTATTGGTGGTGATAATGGTGTGGTGTGTGAGTGCCATGTCATTATATGCAAAGCGTGAATTATATGGTAGCTAGCGGGCACAAAGGGCGTTGCCTCACATTATGACCATCGACAGCTAACATGCTATCATTCGTCATATTAAAACCCCTGTTTTTTCTCTTCTTCCCCCATCCATCCTATCCATGCCTGTCCGATCACCTTGTTCGCCAGGACTTCGAGGTACAAATTACTAATATACCTTCTTTTAATTAATGTCAATGAAGGCGTTGAGTGCTGTGCGTGCTGTAGGACTCTTTAGACTAGTAGCATATACCTCTGTGTACAGGGCCAAACGCTTACCAGCAAGAAATGACAGCTTTCAGGTTACAATTGTAGTGCAAAGTGTGCGTTAAGTCCTGCGCCAGTTGCAATTTGCAGCAGTGCCATGCGATGCAGTATTTTTTTTAGTTTGTGTCACTTATAAGTGTAGTTAGTTGATGCACTTAACCACTAATGTACGAAATATCATTTATGTACTTAGACTAGTGCAGCAGCTTTCCACATGTGTCTCCCACAAAAATCTTTTCTTTGGCATGGTTTTAGTTCAGAGTTTGTCACATTCTTTTTCAGTTATTCCTATGTTTATGCGGGATACTTTTCAAATAGTAAATACTGAACTGTAAATGATCTCTTATAAGTTACTGCCCACAAGATTTTTTTGGCAGACATTTAAAAAAATCGAATACGTTTTTCCTGTTGTGGTGGCACCATTTGTATATTGCTTTCATTTACCTGTAAATATCTTGATAGCCATTGGGCTACCCATTAGGACTCGCATTAAAAGGTGTTCTAAGACCTATGGAAAACATGTAATTTATTTTCGATATTTACAAGTACAACATGTTTGCTTAAAAATTCTTGTAATGGCTTAGTGAAAAATTAGTTGAGCTATTATTTTGACCATAATGACGTTGTCAACTGCTTTTTATTTCTATCACTTTGGCAGCATTTGTTTTCTTACTTAGAGCCCCTTAGTAGTAGACTAGCCCCTATTTATTCCCGCATGGTGTTTATAGTATTAATTATTGTACTTACTCATCATGTACATAAATCTATATATACCGTAATCTTCTGCTTGACCATCTCCAAAGTTTCGCACATGCTATTATTATTATTATTATATTTGCTACCCAGTATTTTGTTTTCTTACCCCTTTCTGTTTTGCCCACCACCGACCTCTAAAAAGCGAGCTGATGTCTCACATGGTTTACCCACCCTCACACCTTGCCCATAGTTTCATGTGGCTCAATTCTTCTAGAAATTATTTTTCTCACCAATGTTTCTGGCAATCCTTTACCCCACCACCAACCTATCCCATTTGATTATCACAACCCAAAATCAGTCGCCTCTGACTACTTTCTTGTAATGCACGGCTTTTTCCTTTTCCAATAGTAATCATTGCACTTTGGATTTTTTTTTGTTATGCAACGTTTTATTGTTACTAGCAGTTTGCATGCTGCTTCGATTATCATAAACTCGATAGCTTTTCACGCAATGGTTATATCACAAAAAAATAGTTAGTGAGCTAAAGGTTTTTATATGCATTTTTTAGCTTTAAGGCTCATTATCCCCTGGCACAAGCCCTAAACCGGAAATGTCAAATTTTCAAAAAAACATTTGCTCCATAAACTATAAAATAAATTAATGAAAAAATTTGCTCAATATTTATCACGTTTTGGTACATCATAATCTCATAATTGCATATACATGTATTTTAAATGGGGGTCTCTACATCCTCTCAAAAACATTTATTTAAAAAATAACTGGAGGAAATACATTTTTACAAAATAGCCAGCTGAAGTAATTTTTATAAATAATGGCGAAAATTGCTTACCACTTCCAGTTTGACATTATCATATATTAGTAGGCCTATGCGTAATAATTCCAGGAATAAAAGTAAATAAAACTTAGCTGATTAGGTGCTGAAGCACTTTTTAGTTTACAGGAAAGGTTATACAGCTCTAATTAAACGAATTAAATAAATGAAAGGAAATCCGTAATATTACAATCTAATTCAGGTTTCTGATAAACTGTTATCTGACAATTTCCTGTGAAAAAATCCAATTTTGGCAATTCATAAATCTTATATATATTATTCAAGTTTTGAATTAGCATCCTAACGCCCTGTCTTTCTCGTGCATAAAATTGCTAAATTCCTGGATCTCCGTTTAAACATCTAGGGTATCCTAAAATTCACTTTTGTATGCAGATTTTTTTTACTGCAGTTCTGCACATAATGCAAAGCAGTTTTTTTATGGTTGCTGCATTTTTTTTAAATGTTAAGTTTCACGTGAAATTAAAAAATTGAGATTCGTTTTTGTTTGATTTTGAAATCTGCACATTCCACAGATTGTATTATCAGACACGGAATGTCAAGATGCATTTCCAAGCTTAAGAAAAGTTTAATTATAGCATTTACACAAAATTGTATCGTATCATTATCGTAGATATTTCAAATGTGGCCTATTTGTGATCATTATTAGAACAAAGTTTTAACATTTTGGGTACTGTGCTGAATATGAACATTTTATGATCATATTGTATGCAACATTCAGAATGTGACCAGTTTACAATTATCAAAACTGATCATTTTTAATGTGTAACATAACATTTAAAGTGTTATCCCTTTCGACCATAAAATTATTAAAAAATAAACAACATCTATATCAAATAATTTAGACTAATTTACGACTATTAGACTAATAAACTTTTGTGTAAGGTGAATTACACAGCCTCTATTCTGAATTTGGGATGTTTCCAATCTTGGGTATAGAATATTATAATGAAGTATACCAATTTTTTTCTTTAATAATTTATTCTCACACTTATTCCGGAATTCATAGTCGTCGAATAAGCACTACATGTGTGTTAAAAGTATACAAATAAGTACTACTTATACGACTATGAATTCCGGCCTTAGAGGGGAGATACACAATGTACCGTACGTACCTTTTCCAAACTGTATTAGTTTTTTGCTATTAATTGATATTAACTTATAAATGGGACATAATCACGTATTATCAAGAAAGGCTTGAGGTATTTTGTTATCCTGATTATAAGATGAGTGCTATTTTGGAATGAAACGTTTATCTAATAGGAAGTTTTCATGCTAAGCTTTCATTCATTTGTAATTTTCGTGCAATTAAGATGCATTTGCCCGTTTAAAAACCATTTCAGCATGGCATGGCATTTCATTAGCGTGCATGAATTTTAATCTGTTTGTTTGTATGGCATTCATTCTGCATTATTAGCCATATTTGGACTTACAAAAAAAAACTGCGCAACATAATGGAAAAAACCTTTATTGAGTCATTTAAGCAATGTATAGTTAACCGATAGGAGCAACATGTAGTCCAATTAGTTGTTTTTAATTATTAATATTATTCTATAGCATGAATATATCTTGTTTCTGGTGCATTTTATTAGGTGGATGCACTTCACGAAAAAGACAAACGAACTGATATATTTTTTATAAGATATAAATTAAAGTATCATTTTTGAATAGTTAAAACAACTTAATTCGTGTGACAGTGTAGAAGATTCTAAATGTCTCTGGTTGTTATTAGACATTATTATTAGTGGAGTTTTTTTGTTTTGCACTTAATAACAATTTTTCTATTTTGCTAAATTATTTCAATTCTCAAATTACCTTAGATACATTAAATAAGATTCGTTATTTTGAATTAATCTTATAAATACGTGTTGCTGTTTGATAGAAAATTACCAACACATTTTTTTAATTCGAAGTTGTAAACATTTTGCTAATTTAACAAACGCATACTAATTTTCTGCTAAGTTTGTTGCACACTTAATAAAAGTCGGTACATTTTATTTGGCAGAATGATATTGTTGGATTCCACCATTAATTTAATAATGGAATTCAGTTCGTTTTGTTTAAGCGAAAAAAAATTAAATAATTGTATCAACATCCTTTCTTTCAGTTTTTTGTCCGACTTGATCATATCCGTAAATGTTTCACCCAAAAGGGTGGAATTTTCGTTTTGGAAGAATACAGTAAGTTTAGTTAAATTTTGAAATTATTGTATTCGATTATACACCTGCTTTCTTGTAGAATGTTAAACTTTCGTTTTCTAATTCCAGATCCTAAAACAAGACATGTGATACAACGTCGTTACAAATCAAGCATGGTATGTCTATACACTATACATTATTTTTGAATAATTATAAATGTTATCTGGATAGAGAGTTAAATACTTGTAAACATATTGAAGTTTAAGATATACATGTACTATAATTCTAAATGCATGTTCACTTGCACTAGAACATTATAGTGGAATGAAAAAATCTCCTGATTCCATTTCCAACGATTCTTACTTGATCATTATTTTTTTTACAGGCAGATCAAATTTGTTATGCAGTTCTTTGTGTATTTTCTTATGTGGCTGCTGGATCCGAACAAAGAAAATTAGAAGGAGCTTTAGAAGCTCAGCGTCAGCGGGAGGGCGGTGCAGTTAACAAGAAGTGAGAAAGTTGTATGTATTAGTAGCACAAGCTTTTAGTATTCAGAAGAGATGTGTTAAATGGTAGTTTTCATGCTATAGAGAAAAAAACTGCTACATCAGGTGAACTATACCTGATTTGATAACTAACTTCATGTTTAAGATAAAAGCATATTCACACATTTGAGCATGAAGAAAGATTTTGTACTTGTCCATTGATGCCACAGAATTGAATGCTTCCCAGTGTTTAATGATGTACAGTCTTTTTAGCGAAATAACAAAGGTTAAGGAATGGTTTGCCATTTTACAATCCTTGGGAGTTATGCCATTAGAAAACACATTCATCAACTTAGTAACATGTTTAAAAATACTCGAATAAGGAAATAACATTATGAATACAGTTCAACCAGAATTAAGAATTCATATTAGTTTGTTGAGACTATATCACTAGTCTCAATTAAAGGATTTTTCACCATTATTAGTTTGTCTTGTGCAATACATATTACACTGAAAAAGACCCCTTCCAATCTCGAAATTATCATTAGAACTTTCTTGAAGAATTGCAACAGATAACTAAATGTTATACGATGCATCTTTTATAATTAACACATGCCCCACGTAGCACAAACCGACCTGAAGACGTCGTAAAAACGCGTCGGACCGACGTCGTATTTTCAGCAAATGCGACGTCGTAAATTGGTACCAATGTCCCTGTAAAATGACGTCGTACAGACGTATGGCGAAGACGTCGTAC
>JAQGCC010000425.1:0-37705 GCA_034698905.1 Xestoiulus laeticollis
GGATAGCCGACCGGGGTTTGAACCTGGTCTCCCGAGTTCAAGGAGCTAAGCATAACCACTAAGCCAACCTTGTCGGTGTAATTGTCGGTAAATAGTCGTGGCACACTGCACAATTAAGGCACTACAAATTTTCATAGGAATCTCCACTTTTAATATTTATAGTACTAAACAACCCTTTTTAAATGAATATTTCTGTATTACAAAGCAAATATCCAGTGATTTATTTTATAATTTTAATTTTAAACATATTCAGGGTATATTCATGTATCATGTGCTCGTCAGTGTGTATGGTCATCACTTAGACCAAACCTGAAAATAACATCATCCCTTATAATAGCACATTTTTGGTTTGGTCACAGTGGTTTTTGCTATTGACAAGATTTGCTGTATGTTTATAGTGTGATATGGTCGAACGAAAGGGCAATTTTTTATAAAAAATATCAAAAACTATTTTAATTTATTTTCCTTTATGAAAAAACTAACTTTCATTAAAATAATTAATGAGTAAAAGCTGACCATAACAAGGAGAGCAGGACTTTGAGAAACAATGCACAAAGAGCGTATAATATTCTCTTTTTCGTATTTCTTATACATTTACATGTATTTTAACAGAGTCAAGCTGAACAAAACTGCCATACATGCCCTGGTCGAAATAAATATACTGACAACAATAAAATCTTACTGATATCAGTAAATTCTATAGTGATATTAGTATACACAAACTGATAACAGTCTGAGCTACAGTATACTGGTAAAAGTTCAACATAGTGGGCATCAGTAGGCAATATTTGACTGATGTCAGTATAATCCATACCACTATCAGTATGAGCTAGACTTACATCAGTATAGTCATACTGATATTGGTTAGTTATACTAGTATCAGTACACCATAGTCACATCAGTAGGCAATGTTTAACTCATGCCAGTATACCCCATACCAATATCAGTGTAAATTATAGTTTAATCATTATACTACTCTGATAAATCTGAACTGTTTGATTCACACCAGTATAATATCATACTGATATCAGTGTCCCAATTATCAGTATAAAACTGATTACTGATATCAGTAAATTTATTTCGCAAAGGGTAATAAAACTTTATAAAATTATTTCAAAATCACTTTCGTTGCGTTTCTTTCTTGCGGACCAAAGTATACGTCTATGTATATTTTTAATAGTACCCACATCAAAGGATAAAAACGTACCTCGTGATTCTTTAATTAAAAAATATAAGACCACGAAATGCGCATCAGTAGAGCCAGCCCTGTTTCAATTAAACATTAGCACGTGGCTGCCATGGCTGCTTAGTTATTACATAGAGATTGGTGCATCTCGCAGAATATTATTATAAGAAAAACTATATTTTTCCTTCGCTTTCTATGCAGGTAATCCAGCAACCTCCTTCTACAATTTTTTACCTCCCTAAACACAATCTCTGTTGCATAAGGAAATAGCCCAAAAACGTCTGCCCCATGAATTATGGATATCTGTGTTTTAATAATAAGTTAGCTCGTGACACTTTACGCACCCATGAGTAATTTGCCGTCGCCTGGGCGCTCCGTGTTATTTAATTCAGGCCACGCTAACGTGTCCACATGTCACGTGGATGGTGGACAGGTCGGGTACACGTGTAATTTACACCTGGCTTTGCAGGCATTGTTGTTCTCGCCCATATATTTTGCTTCTGCATTCTCGGTGTTAAAACCGGACTCTGAAGTGCAACCTCTGCAATAGCACCTCCTAACCTTCCCTTTTTCATGCATTATTTATATTGGCAGGGGTACTGAAGAGAGCCAAGCCCCCGCATCTGTACGATATAAGCCTATGCAATTATTTTTGGCACATCTTTTTGCATGTTGTGCCATATGCTAACATTCATCCAGATAGGTCTACCATCACCCTACACACACACAAAAACAACGACAACTGCTGCCCAGGGAATTGTTTTCGAGCTTAACACAATTTTTACAGCTTTTGTTGTTGGACATTAAAAGATTTGCAAGAAACGCCACATTCCAGAGATAAGGTCATGCCTGAACCATGTACCGAAAGCAGTGACCACATTTCACACTTTCGCGAAAAAAAATTAACACATTAAGAGCAGAGACATTGAAAAAAAAAAAAGGTGTGGGGGGAATGATGGCAGAATGACAAAAAAAAACATCATCTGGGAGGATACGTCTAGACTTTTGACATCTTTGTTTTACTGTCAATTGCCGAAGTTGCGTTCCCATAACGGCATACCATACCTAACGACGTACACACATAAAACCCTCGTCAAACCTCCTGGAATAATGAAGATAGCTCTATTATATTATTACAGTCAGTCGCCTAACAACAGTCAAACTTTTAACAAAAGAGATGATAAAGCAAAATCCATGGGAAAATTATGCATGAAGGGAAAAGGTACGTCCATCTTAAACATGGGAAATGAGTTTCAATAGCAGTATACGGTGATATCTACCAGAAAACAGTGACAATGAGCTGTTTGTATTACTTTGAACACGTTAACATTCATTGCAGCATATATATAAATGCATCATTTCAAATAAAAAGTCCAAGAACAGCAACCTCTTCTCTATAGACTGTATACTTTTTAAAGAAATAAATTAACTATAATTTTGAAGTGAAAAGTAGATTTATCATACTTTACCCTGTAAACAACTATGAATAATGTGACCTCGATAGTTTAAACATATTAAAAAAGTTGACTTCAATAGTTTGGCTTTATTTTAAATTTCAGGGAGTTAATTGTAAGTTGATGCTTACTATTACACGTATATGATCAACATTGACCCGGGGAATTCCCTCAAAGTTGGTATCAATAAATTAAAAATGACAAAAAAATTACCAGAAACAAGCATCTATATACGGTACTGCAGGGATAAAGAAATCAGAAGCTATAGTATATCAGAAAATGTAAACTGCGAGTACTTGGGGAATTCCCCTAACACCCGGAACTCATTAGCAATTACGCTCGTGAACGACCCGGGGTTTAATCGAGTATACATTTACACGTATTAGTTTATTTGCTTGTGCACACACTTATGCATATACATAGTTATGCCAAAAACATCCATATAGAAAAACCTTTAATAACTGTTATGAGAAAGTTTCAACCTATATTTGTATTTTTTTTATATTAATTGATAGTTATTTTTTCTTTTGGATTTTGCATGATTTATACTAAATAAATGAAACTTTTCCCCGATAAAAAGTTCATGTAGTCTTAATTCAAATATCACAACATTATATGTAAATACGAAATTATATATTTAAAAACTTTTTGGGATCCCAGGTAAGTCAGCAGAACTAAGTAAAGCAATATGCATAAAGCATATTCATTTTTAAAAAAATAAAAAATAACACCATTTTTAGGAGAAACGTCTTCAAATACATAAAATGTATATAATGACATCGTTGCAAAGACGTCTGCAAATAATCCTGTAATATAATGTACATGCACATTTGCAACAGCAAAACGAAGAAATATATGGAGATGTCTGACACCTTTAAATTAAGGTAGGTAAAGAATTTATGATTATTGATCTGTCTCATTTACTAATAAATATGAATGAGAATATTATAGATTTAGGGCAGTATAGATGGTTAATATGGGCTGTTTTCCTTCCACGTACCTCATTACCGAACTTAATATATCATATCAAAAGAAGACTTATACTGCAGCACCGTCAGTATATAGATATCACCACGCGTTTTTTTATCTTTAGAAAATACATCAATGTATAATTTAGATCTAGAATAACAATAATTAGACTACACGGCATGCCTTCTTTGCGGAAAAAATAACAATTTCCATAAAATTAGCATGAATTTAAAACAGCTAGCAGACCTATGTTGGATATCCTCGTTTGGACTCACCTTCATTAATTGATTTTATCTTTTTGATACAAGAAATCACGTTCTCTGCTTTAAAAGTAGCTATTGCCCCACTCTTGGTCCTATTTATTATTTTAAAAATCATTATCAGAAAATCCCTTTTATTCTTCTTCTTGTTTGGATGAGATGATAAGCCACTATTTCATACTGGTATACAAGTGTAATACGGAACCACATACAGCCACAAGATTTTCAATACCTGCGACTTAAAACTATATATCTCCGCAACAAATCTGTTAAAACCCATTCAGGTTTCAAATGAGACCGGCTTAATATTTATAATAAACATATGGATTGAGTAGGCGTTTTTGAATAAATATACTTGCGAAAATAAATTGAGTGAAATTCTGTCGGCTTATATATCAAAATGCAGCAATTTAATGTTTGCATAAAAACAGTTGGATAGGTTAACTCTTGAAGGAGTGGAGCCAATGATGCATGCAGGTGCATGGATTTCGTTTTAAATATTTATAAGTGTTAGTTTAAGAGCATGAACATTACAGGTCACATACATCACATGCGTCTAATTCTTCTTCTTGACCATCCTGTTTTTTAAATAGAAATTATGAGAAAAAAAAATTGTATTTATGATATAGGTCTTCCTACAGGTGAACAATTCGTGCGTTCGTATGGGGTACAAATCTACAAGACTTGCTGAGTGACCGGTTGAGATAATCATGCAAATATGACGCGAGCAGGTCATGACACAAGGGCTGGTATTAATTAAAAAAGGGCATGCATAAGAATATTACTAGCTAGGTTGTTTGCAGATATTATGCATTTGTGCATTGTATAGGCTACATTATATTGCGATGGATTAGTAGATTTTAATAATTGTCGAGAAAATAGATCTTGTTTAATTCATGCAGGTGGAAATGCTGACTCCATCATAAGAAAAATTGCGCAAAAGTCTAAACAGGAAGGTTGTTATCGGTTTTTTCTGCATTGATTCCATTATCTTAATGAGTCCTTGAAAAATTCAATGCTAGCTTGTGCACACAAATAATTATTCTGGAAAACAAAAGACTATATAATTACACAATTTTGATTAAAAACTGCAATCAGATGCACGCTTTTTACTGTATAGATAGTTAGCCAATTTCTCAAGTTCGTGCATGCTTTTCAGATAGGTTACGAAGTAGTAAGATGACCAAGATCCAAATTGCATCATTATAAGAATAACTCATATATAGCGCCATCTGTGTGTATATGCATTCAATTTAAAAAATGTGGTGTACGACTTTCTTTCAAATATGATTTCAAGTATATAGTCTGTATATGATGTATGTAAAGTTTATGATTTCATGTGGAGTGTCTCTGATTCCATATACACTGTTTGTAGACTGTGTATGACTTAATGTACAATTAGCTTGATTTCATGTAGAATTAGCATAATTAAGCCCTGTATAACTTTTTTACATTGGGAAAGGAGAGTTTTAATTACTTCAGACTCAATGTTTGAAAGCAAGAGAAATAAAAGTTGACCAAGATAAATATTGCAATATATTTATCTAATTTTACCAGAACAGTTTGCTACAACCAAACCGATTAAAGCTTGAAACCCCATTTTGTGAAATTAGTTAAAATTGTTGTTACCATGCACCTATTGCATCACTTATTAATAGTTCCATTGTACATACTTCTCTTATACAATGAACTGTTTTGAAAATTAACCATTTCATATGCAGTAAGACCTAGTAAAGTGACCACCTCTGTATAGTGACCGCTTTTCATAAATTGGTCTTAGTGCACACAAGCATGTTTTCCTTCATACAAAATTCTTTGTATACGGACTACCTTTCTACAGAATTTAGCTATTTTTTGGGTGGTCACCTTTAGCAGGTTTTACTGTAATAATTATACAATAGAACCTGACTAAAATAATCATGTGAAAAATAAAATCCTTTCTAAATTCCCTATTTTGTAGCTGTGTAAATAGTGTCGACCAATAGCTAGTCACTCATGAAGTTCCTCATGCTATACACTGTATTTACAAATGAACCTGTCTAAAATAATATTTTTCTCTGGTCCCAAGAGTATTATTTTAAGACTGGTTAGATTGTAGATAATATCCCAATTCAACAAACTATGGTAAAATGGATGAAACATTGAAAAATCTTCTAAAATATCAACCATTGGAATAATTTCAGAAATAAACAAGTAATGTACAAACATCAAATCCATGTTTGGTGCGTCTGCAAACAACAATTGTAAGCATTAAATGGAAGAATGCGAAAGAGTTGAGTGCAATAAACCCTGGAGAATAAAAGTACCATTCTCGCAAACTGACCATCAATAAATGTAGTCCCACGAGTTCGAGGGGAGAAAGTTGGATGGTTGACGAAATGGCTAACCACCATGCATGGCATGCACGGGTCCCACTGATCTTGATCGCGGTAAATCTGTTATCGCTGTGTCTATCAACATCACGATCCATTCTCAGCCAGATTCGCATTAAGATAAACCTTCTCGAAGAAGACGTCGTCAAAATAGTGTCGAAAACTGCATTAAATGAATTATTTTTATTGTTTCCAAGGTGTTTTATGAGAAAAGGACATGTGTGTGATGAATATCTATATCACTGAAGTGACGTTTGGCCGGTCGTTTGCTTTTTTTTTATACAGGCGTCCTTGCATCCCCGACATCCTGGCCCATGGCAATAAATCTATCCGAATTTCCATTGAAACTTGGGGAAATGTGGAGAACTTGGTCACCTCAAAGTTTCTACTCATAAAAACTCGTCCGAAAATGTCTAATTCACCTGCAGTTTAGAAAACAAGGAATGAAAAGATAAAAGTTGCAATGACATTTCAGGATGCTTAATTAAAATTACATTAATTCTACTTACAGTACATCTCCTTGGTGCTGACTACAGGGTGCCAAAATTAAATTGAACCAATACAATAAGCATTTGTTCAACACAATGCTGAACAAAGAAGAATTGATGGCTTTTGATATCACCTTGCTATGCACTTCGAAGTACAAGCCATCATACAGCATCCATCACCGTTATTCTAGTACCCATATTGCTTCGAACAAAATTGCGAACAAACTACCTCTATATAGCGAATTCCCTGCGAAACGCGACTTGCGTACTGGTTTCTTGGGACAAAATCACGATTTTCCCTGCGAAGAGCGTACGCCAAAGCATGCAACAATGAAATTTCCACCCATTGGGAAATCCCAGAATGAGGTCGATAAATGTCAAATAAATTTCATTAGCGTAGTGAATGCATGTTTACCATTTAGAAAAGGGATTTCGATACATGCATGTACACCCATATATTAAGTAAAAATGGCTACATTTACACTATAGACGCAGTTGTATTTTTCGGTTTTGTTAATGTTAAAAACCATTTAAAAATTGCAAAATATATTTGTGCATTTTCATTAGGATAATAATATCTGATTCATTATGGACATCACTTTTTAGCTGAACATTTATATATAGCACATCCCTCCAAGTAGCACACCACATGGTTCGGTCCCAATGGGGTGCGCTATTCACAGGTTTCACTGTATTTTAATGCAATTTTTTCTACAACATATATATATATATATATATATATATATACTAGCACGCATCATATATTCCAATTACAAGTGGTTCCAGTAAACATATTTAACTAGCCATAATGTCAGTATTCATTTTATACTACTTTATGCTGCACAATTAATGCTAATGGCATTGAACACGTTTTTTTTCTCATACATCTTTGTAAGTGTTTTCTAAGCATTCTTGCAGTTTTCAACATGCAAGTCTCATTTTCTCACACAAATCATTCCATGAGTGTAAAGTTATAGTGCTAACGTGTAAATACCGAGCAAAAAATACTACAGGTCTCAGTGCATTGCCAGCTTTCGAATCATGAATGAAAATGCTGCGCTGAATAAATATAAGGAAACTTGTTTTTTGTTTAATTCCCATAAATATAATGCAGGTATTTGTGGATAGCAGGTGCGGCATACGTGTTAGTCATACGTGTGCATGAGGAATAGCGCGCCCACGTGGCTATGATGGACGACGAAGATAAGATGAAACCACCGAGTCACGAAATGTATGGCGAACGCCACGCACATTAACATTTTCATTCATAAAAAAAGTTAAAGAAAACAGCAATAATAAGAAGAAAAAAAGAAAATCCAATTGGAGTGCCTTGGATAGAAACGGTCAAGTAAATACAATATGTGCTGTATACGAAAGCGCATGCAACTACGAGTTTATCGTTTCATACTCTCAAACAGACAAAGCAAGGCTTTAAAATTCAACAAATCTTTTTTTTTTTTAAATGACATGATTTCTTGAAAAATTAAAACTAAAAAACACTATCAATGATTTTTTTCATATTTGGAATGCCAGTTTTTTGCAAGCCATGCACATAAATTGTATAAATTGCATTTTAGTAAACAGTCAACAACTGTCTTAACTACATTACATGTTACCTTGAATGATAAGTTTTTATCAGTAATCGAATATCTACAATTATTTTAGAATGAAATAAAGAAGAAGCAATTGGTTTAATTCCAGCTAGCAACAGCTACAATAGAACCTGGCATAAGCATCCTGTGTAAAAGAATATCTTCTCTAAAAGCATAAATGAACCATTCTGAAAGCATATTCTGTCTAAAAGCATATTTTTCATTGGTCCCAAGAGTATGCTTTTAAGCAGAATCTACTGTATACCGGTATATGATCTATATAAATGTAATCAATGTAAAACAAAAATGATAATTTTAGAGCAAGCTAGTAGCCATGTTGGAATCACCATGTTAATGGCTCGAACGCTACTAGGGGGTGCTGAACAGAACTAAAACTAACATTTCGACAGATGACAAAAATATACTGTGGCAGGGGCGACCAACCTTTTTGAATCATGGTCAAAATCGATTCTCTCACCCATTCCATGCAAGATCCAATCATTGTTACTTTACTGGTGACTAATATCATCAACACCCATCTTCTAATAATTTAATTAACATCTCACATTTTATTAATTCCTAAGTTATTGCTTCAATGTACAAGTATCACTACATACTAAAAACGTTGGGTTAAAATTCAACCCAATATTGAGTGTTATATGGACATACCAACATTGGGTTAACATTGGGTTGAATTTAAGTGTAAATGGGTTAAAGCTTCCCAACATTAAGTCACAGTTATTAACACAGGTTACCCAACGTTGGGTAACATTTGGTTGTTACACTTAAATTCAAACCAATTTTAACCTAATGTTGTTATGTCCACATAGCACTCAATATATTGGGTTGAATTTTACCCAACGTTCTTAGCGTGTACATGTACAAATTGTGGAAGCCATTAAATTTAAAACTTTTGGGATGTTTTCATATTCTTTGAAAACTTTAAATTAACACCATAATGCTTACCTATATAAATCTAAAATAAAGAAAAGGAACATTCGGTTGGAATTCCACTAACTGCAAGTAATTTTGATTTGCAATTTGCTAGAAATAAAATTAAACAATTAGGATATTATTCTACGGGATAAGGCGTTGGGCCACACAAAAAACATCGTGGGCCACGAATTCGACTAATGTTCAGTGCAGGTAGCAACTAAACCACAATCCATTTTATCAAATTATGAAAAAAAAAAGATTTCGTCCCACTAGACTTCAACGTAATATAAACGATTATAATTCGTGCAATTTTTATACCAATGCCACCAACTTTTAGGGACAAATGGGTTCGTTTCTTAGGAATTTGGCGTTGACATCCCGCTGTTTTTCAATGCAACTGTCTCGCTTTCTCCAACGTTATGTATAGGTATACACAGGTACGTATAAGAAACATTCGCAAAAGGGTAAGCAATATAGGAATAAATTATTTTTTAAAAAAATGCTGAAACGAGAAACGTTGAAATCTATCTTTTCTTTCCTCGCTATGAGGTCCATAGGCAAGCGACATGTCCGAACATTGGCACGTTTGATAGATGGAAGAAACTGTCAGAAATAGGCAGGAAAAAATGGATAGAGTTACAGATTTGAACAGCTCGAAACCATAAAACGTACGACGCACACCTTGCCATATCGGTATAGGAGAACTCTGACAGATACAATCTTAGAGACGAGGACCCTGTATCAGATGCTGTGGCAAAAGCAAGAGAAAAACGACCCACCGAGGCATACAATCCAAACGCACACATTTAATTGCAAATGCGTTCGAGATTGAAATAAAGATTATATCGCACGATGGTTGGGGCTCCAATGTGAAGGATAAAAGTGTCCCTTTTCACCGATTTCTCTTAAAACGACATCATTTATAAGAAATGAAATTCAACCTTCGGACCTGGCCAGAAATGCTCGAATTACATGAGACGCCAACGTCGGTTTGATGCAACGGTGGTGGCCGAACGAATTAACCGCATTAATCACGTGCCATCCCCCCCCCCCGAGCTGTATTAGCACAGCAATACTAATCAAATCTGGCTCTGCCATAACGTTCGCACGGCACCTTAGTCTGGTCACCTTGGCACCATGGTCCAATTGCAACAACAGCTAATACCGTCGACTGTGCAGGGTGCCCACCAGGTAATTAACAAACCCGTGTAATTCCCGTCTATATAGTAATTTGCTCGCTATAATGCGACGTGATGCATCCATCCAGATTTGCAAATAAAAGCCACTCATTTAAATTTATGATTAATATATACATACGAAATAAGGTAACATACTTGTAGAGAGCCTATAAGGTAACATGGTTGTTTTGCCCCCTAGCGGATGTTCTTTCAAAAAGTATGCCTAGTTGCAACGCCTGTGGCTTTATATTAGTACAAACTAAGATTTCATTAGGAGGGTTGCATACCAGAAGAAGCCTTTTTTTCTAAATTATTTTTTATTTAATTTTGGAAACTGATAGGAACAATTTGTTTAAATATTTTGTTTAAAATCAATTTCGTGACAGCAGCTAATGTTCAGAACTGCACGAGTCAAAGTGAAATACAAAATAAAGGTTGCAAGACAAAGGCCATGAAGGCTCATTGGATATACATCCATGTATGTATGCTTATTCATGCTTTTGATTTTGTAAGAATATGTGCATACCTGAACGATGCCTGGCGCTATATATTTTGTAAAATACATGTATTTACATGGACATGTATATACAATGTATGTTGAATCGGTCATGACACTGACCGACCTACAAGGCAATTGCACTTGAAGCACTATCTGAGGTAAGGTTCTAAAATACTTTTTGGGGAATAGGTATGCAAGGATGGATTGCATGCATGTATTGGAATACAGGTTATTTCCTATCAGTTTTTCAATCATTTACATGAAAGAACAGTGGATAGGTCTATAGAGTACATGTGGGCTATACATGTACTGTAATGGTGATGCAGTCTTTTCGGTTTTTCGCTGATGAAAAATTTACAACATGAAATATGGCGTATGCGGACCGTTCATCAAAGGATTGTTCATCATGGGACCATTCATCAAGGACTATTCATGATGAACGGTCCGCATACGGAATTGGTTGGGTAAAGCCCACTTCGCACCGCACGCGAATCCCCACCATAAAACGGAAATCACTTTTACGTCGAGAGATCGGCATTCACACGTGACGGCGCAATAGTTTCCACTCCTTTGAATTCAGGCGACACAAAGAACAAAGATGGCGGCTTTTTAGCGTCGGCATCAACTCCGCCGACGACGTCACCGGCGCCACCGCACTCTACCGCACAGCGTCGCCAGTGATTCGCGTGCGGTGCGAAGTGGGCTTTAGGCTGCGGGTTAGGCAGCGCCGCAGGCCGGCGTGATGAACAGTCCTTGATGAGTAGTCCATTGATGAACAGTCCTAGAACCGATGAACAATTCATTGATGAACAGTCCATTGATGAACAATTTATTGATGAACAGTCCTAGAACCAAATATGGAACCTTATTATGAATATACCGAAAACTAATCACCTTAATTCTTTAGTGCAAATATCAATTTTCAAAAACTTGATTTCCAAAATTCGTAGCCTCGATCTTTATACACATTATTTTTTAGAGTACCACATCACTGGCATCATTTTCACGTTGATCACAATTTCTTATCTAACTTTAAGCTAAAGTCAGTTTTCTTCCATATTCCTGAAGATTTTCAGGCCTCTGCCAAGCCCAAGAAGTTAAACAATAGCTTTATTTCTGTAGTTGTTGCTACAAAGAATCCGATGGAATGCACGACCACATACATATGCACATGCATGTATGCTTAGAAAATGCATTTCATTATTTAGTTTTAATTCCAGAGTATACGTAAACAAAATGCAATTTTAATAGAATTGTCAAGCAGGGTCATTGTCCTAACATTCCAAAAGCATTACAATAAATATTTTCCATAGTTGAAAAAATGGTTTAGTTTCATGTCGAAAAACGTAATGTCAGGCAAAAACGGTTCAACGACCTCCATTGCACGTTTAAAACAATAAGATGTGCCAAGTGCATTAAGTATGTTAAAAAAATAAACATAAGTAGCAATGTTACTTAAAAATGTATCTTATGGACATAAATTTCCAGATATGACATAAAAGCAGACTTACGCAAGTGGGATTATAGCTGCAGGGAATTCATGACACAAATCCACCTATATGTACGACTATATCGCTTACCGGGCTATAATTTACGATTAAATCGACACCATCTTGAATTGGGCACACAAATTATTGCAATGTATTTTTTATTTGTATTTCTTTCTAATTTCTAAGGCATTCGTTAATGCTTAATAAACTTTCAAAATGTTTTCTGGCTTTCAAATAGCGCACATAGAATGTGTAGGAAAAGTCAAAAGCTTGCAAAACTTTAAAGTAGTTTTTTTAACTTTTTTTAATATAAAACAATGACAAATTGTCCACAAAAACATCAGTTCTTCTTCAAAACATTTGTGTGCTATTTTGCAATAGATATAGTTTTAATCGATATTATTTGGAGCACGTTGTATTATATATCTCGTTAACCCTATGGTCAATTCATGTTTATGAATATAATAATGAGTATATTATTAATGTTTCTTCAATAATATTCAAATTAATCTTCAAATTAATTCTTCAATAATATTTAGAAACATTTAGGCAAGACATCTTTAAAAATACGTCATTTATAAAATCCAAAGCACCATTATACATTATGCATATGTGCATACATTAGTAATCTATATTAAGTCATTGACATCAGTCTTTCGCCCAATTCAAAATGGCGGCATCATGGTAGTCTACACCTGCAACTACAATTGAGGTTTCAGGGATATTTATCTCGATGTTAATGTTTAGCCCCGTGTTGAAATGACAAAGACATACAAGTTGGAAGTATAACAAAAATGAATTAGGCTGCAGATCTGACAGCCATATTGTTTGACATGTTAATACACTTTCGTCAAACTTAACACATGCTAAATGAATAAGAAAATTGAAAAGTCAATTACAAGTATTGAAATTGGGGTTTCAGTTATTAAAAAAAAAGCTAAGTTGTCAGGACAGATTGACGATTTCCATTTGCCAGAACAAGTTAATTCACTTAAGTGCTATTCAGTGTGCTGCTGTTACGTTATCTTTCATTCCAGTTCGTGTTAGATGGCCATTTGCGTTACGGCACGACTCTTTTTCGCAAATCAAAATATGGATTTCCAATTGTGTGTCATCATGAACGTTGCATGTATGAGTCGAATTATACTCGCCACATATTTGAATAGCTATTGTCACAGCAGGGGACGTGCGCAACGTGCTCTGTCTGCCCGTTGGGCTATGTACAATATAAAAGTTTGCTTTTATGACAAATAAAGAAACGAGAGAACATATTTAATTTACTATTGAAAGGATATTGTCGATGAGCCCCACAGATGCACGTTATTACACTATTTATTTCTGATTTACAAACATTTAAATGTGGAACAGACGTTTGAGATACTTGTCCATCTGCAAACAAAATGATGGCAAAGCTGAAATATGTTTTATAGCTGGGGGTTAATTATTTCTCCGAATAAGCATTTTACATTAGTGCAAAAGGTAATGCTTGAGAAATTTGGTTCCCACGAATAATTTTTTTGTTTTGCATACGTTGCGTGCAGATAAGCATGTTATCATTATCACCTCCAATGTATCAACAATATGTCCGCTTTAGATGATGCTAACGCAACTAAGCATTAAAAATATGCATGGAGCAAACATTATTAAAACGATAATAGAAGTAGGGGGTTGAGTTCTATACTATACGTTGAAATTAAAATTCATTAACTTGACACTTTGCATGCTTTTTATAGAGTAGTTTTTTTCCGCACTGGTTGATCATAACGCATTGAGGTGAATATAATTAGTATATGTGCGCAATATATTAAACTGAAATATTGTCACTTCTGTTTCGAGTTTGCATTGAATTTCAGTTTCATTTTCATGCAGTATAGGTTCTGTTAATAAATTTGGACATTTTTGAATATCAACTTTTCACATGTGGTTTTAAGTTTAGCATATAGAGTGTATTGCTTTAGATAACATGTTCATTCGTCAAAAAATAAAACACTATAGTCGATATATACATGTACATGTATAGACGCGTTATCATTTGAAACTTATAATATGTGTGCATTCATAAATAAGTATAACATGAATAAAAGCATCCTTTGTAAAGAAATATCTTCTCTAAAAGCATAAAGTGTGCCGGTCCAGTATAATATGACCCATGTCTGCAGATAAACCTATCTGAAAGCATACAAGTATCTTGTCTAAAAGCATATTATTTTTCAATGGTATACAGCCAAGAGGATGCTTTTATACAGGTTCTATATGAACATGTATACAGGCCTATCTTAAGTCGGCATCCATCCAGACATACATGTACATTCATATATGTACTGTATGTACATTGTATATTCTATAAACTTAAAATATACTATACTGTATACTTAAAATTTATGATTAATAATTAGTGACGTACCATACGTATATATATGTATAGTTCTTATTTTTTATGCAAGCTTGAGTAGGGGGTCTTTGCTTAAGTTAAATTATCTTAATTAAAGAGTACATGTATAGTTAAAGAATTAAAGGAAAAGTTAAAGTAATGAATATTCAGAAAAGGTTCCAAATATCGAAAACACAAAAGGGTCATTATTATCTTTATCGAAACATGATGAATTTCCCATAATATAATGTATATCACTTTCTTTAGATCAATATAGGGATCCTATAACACCCCATGCACAATTGTATAAGGTGAAACCTGCTAAAGGAGATCACCTAAAAACTGGTTTTGTATGAAGGAAAACATACATTACATGCACTAAAACCAATTTATGAAAAGTGGTCACCATACAAAGGTGGTCACTTTACAGTATGACTTGTCTAAAATCATGCATAGGCCTACTCTTGGGACCATGTATATATGCTTTAGACAGGATATGATTTCAGACAGGTTCTTTTTATTCATACGTCCCAAGGCGGGACAGGTACATTTTATGCTTTTAGAGAGGCTTTACTGTATTTTAAGTGTTGGAGTGTTTCATACTGTAGTTCAACGTTTACACGCTAGTCGAATACGCCTAACAGAAATAGAGCATAAGTTTATTCTTCACCTTATAAGCTTATATATAGTTCTCGAAAGGGATTTCGATTGTCACTCCTTTTATAACGAATTATTCATATGCCGCACTATGTAGATTCAACTCAGCATGATGTCATATTTACAATAAAGCAAAAAAGAGCCAACAAATTCCATGCTGTGTTGGCCAAGACGGTAATTCAAACAGACTCGTATACGCACGTGCGTTGTAAAGCTAAAGGTTATTTCATTTAATCACCGTCTGACATTTTTCTCTATATTTCTAAAATGTTGGTAAATATCTTGTTCAAATGCACTTCATTAATTATATATGCACAAATGTCAATTTCAAGCTCCTTAAAGTCAACATATGACACAAGTAAAATACCATTAAGGAAAATTGCCTTAGAATTAGCAAACACTTTTCATAAGCGTTTATCCAACATTGATATACGTGACAATTGCGCGATATTCCCTGAAAACAATTTGTTATTCCGAACTCTGTGTATACATAGTATTAATCAAATTGTAGATTGGGATCCAAAAATGAAAGTTTATTTATAAAATTAATCTTGTCTGAATTATACTACAGGTATTATGATGATGCATATCTACAAGTTATAATAATGTACATGTATAATTTTGCTTTTTTCCCCTCATTAAATGATACTAATGATTAGGTTGGTTATATTAACATATATAATACACGAGTACTTCGTAAACCTCATGAAAAATATTCATAGATAAGCTTAAAATTTCTCCCTTTATAAATTTCATTAAATACTATATGAACAATAATGATATCAGTTATTCCAGTACTGTATTCCTTAAATTGAGAAAGAAATGAAACCAAATATTCAGATGAAAATACCACATTAAGGTGCATATGCAGTACGAACACCGATTATACTTTAAATGCCCGACCAAAGCCATCATGAAAAACTGAATATCGTAAAATGTGCAGGGTGATTAAGTTCAAAGTTAAATGACTTATAATTTGACAATCTGAAAGATTAAAAAGATTAAGATTAATATAATGTTCATGATCCTGTTTACGTCTATGAACAGGAAGACATCGAAATATCATTTGGCTGAAAACGAAGGAAAAAAATGTTAGTAATGCGAAAGCGGTATATCATGCAATTAAATCCATTAAGGAAGACGGATGATAATTTTTTCATATAATAATTATGGAAAAAGTTAAATGACTGATAATCTGACAAATTGAATGATATAAAAAAATAAAAAATAAATAAAATAAGCTTCTTACCATGTTAAGGGTGCTTTGAGAAATTAAAATCAAACAGGAAAACTTACATTAGTAATCATCACAAATTGAAAACATAAAAAAATATTGTATACTTATAAACTCGTTTAAATTTATTGATAAAAACAACTTTTTATTTAAAGACAATAAACACGCTTGCAAATCAAAGAAGAGTAGCAAAGTGTTTTACTTCAAAAACGTAAAAAATAAAACCATGATATGTTTTCCCAATTAAAAAGACGTCAACCTGAGTATTAACCCACTTAATTCCATATCACGTTGGATACACTGATATATTAATTTAAAATATAAAATACAATTTTTCATGTGAAGCACGCAAAATGTGAGGCATCACGAAAGTGTGTGAATGCCCTGAAACAAATAACCATTATGCAGAATACACAATCGATTTCAATCATTTGCTCGCACTCAATTGGAAGATGTAATGCCTGACATCAAAATTCAATTTAATCTTATTGTTGATTTGTACAAATTATCCACTTACTCCCGTCCCAGTAAATTTATTAAAAATTACGGAAAAATGTCCGTGGGAAAAATGTTAATTTTTCAGTAGGTCTGCTTAACTAGGTGTCAACAATTTCTTGCAATTTCTGAATTTTAACAAGCATCAAATACTGTGCATGAACAACTTGTTTATTGAACTCATGAATGTAGAAAGAATGATATGCCAAATTTCCTTTTTGTTTTTCCCAAGAACGTTTATCCCATCATATGAGGAAATTCTAAATGATTAAAGCATAATTTAGATATCTTAAAATTTTCATAAAAAATTGAATCTCTTGACGAGCTATATAGGTTATATAGGACTTGTACACATTTATTTTTGGATGTTTTTGGAAAACATTATAATTTTTTGTGCAAACTTTTGTTTTTACTATATATTGTACATGTAGTTTATGAAATGCATAATAAAAATTATTGCTCATTAAAATATGTACATGTATATTTAATTAGGGATTAATGTTTACATTTTTGAGGTTGACATAGTGTACATGTATTTATTATTCAGTTTTTCTTTATAACAAAATTAGTGAAATTAGAAATAATTTCAAAAGTGAAATTTTTGCTTAAATGAATTAAATGAGTTATCTTTTTGTCAAGTGGCGTATACATGTAAGTCCATGTACAGGGCATATAAATATTGAATATCGAAGTTGCAAATCGCATAGTATTGTCTTTCTTTGACAATTAGTTTTATGTTTAACAAACATAGGTAATGGTTCAAAGCCTAAACACGATAGATACGAACATGTAATTATAGAAACGAACAAAACATTTGATTGTAATATGAAATTACTAGTTTACCTTAAAACATTTTTACTCGTGGTTCTTTTGATTTAATTCAAATATATCCAATCACTATTATAATAAACTAAACATAACACACTTCCTTAGAAACTTTTGATTCTATTGTTTTATTCATAGGGTATTTGGTCTAATACGTAATCATTTATCTTTTGTAGAAACCGCATTTTATAAACGTATTAAACTTGACTCATTTCCCACTATTTGACCTCAAAAAATTGCATTGTTTCCAATGAAAGGAATCACACGTATGGGGCATTATGACACACGCTTGTTTTCTATGCTTTTCTATTGCAAAAACACAAGCTACAGTCTTTGAACTTCAAACAAACTCGGAGACCTAATTTCAACGTGCTAATTAAACGTTTACGTGAACGTATACACAAGAGAAGATAGGAATTCTGCACCTAGGTAAAAATGAAGTTATGTATTATGTCTGCAGATCACTTCCCTCCTCACATTCATGACCCATATGTCTCTGTGGTGCCAGTTGTACAAATTAGCCAAAAGGTGAGAACTGGCGAAAATTGTGCAGTTTACGACAGTGCAAATTAGTAAATCTATAAGAAAATACATGCATCAACCTCACACAACAATGTATACACAAAGCGAGGTATAAGCAATTTGGCACTCAATTTACCTCTGCGTTGAAACGAGAAAATAAAAAAAAAGAAATCAAATGGCGCCCAAAAGCAATAAACGAAGTACATAATAACAAAAATAATTAAGAATGTTAATGAAACTGCAATTCGCATAGACGTTCATGGCTTGCTTACTTTGATTTACTGGCGACTTATTGGCTGGCTATTAGAAATCGCAACGCGTTGTTTGAGCATGTTGACTGAAATTAAGCATGTAGTGGCGTCACCTTCATATTTTAAGAGCTTTTGCATATCAATCGGTCTGTTCATTGACACTTTAAAGAATGTAACAACAAACGAAGCTAGACACCTTGGCAGTCATAATGCGTGATGCTATAACAGGGAATAATGAGTTCTTCAGGGTTCCCACTGAAATGAAATTTTAAACTTCCCTGATCTTTCCAAACAACTTTTACTGACTATCCTGATGACTGGAATGTAAAAAAATATTGTAAAATTTATAACAATTTCTGTCTTGTTACTACAAACAATTATTCACATGGTTCAGCAAATAACTAGATTAAAATCAACTCGGAATTACACAAACTCTATTGAATTAAAAATCAAAACTAATTAACAATAGTTTTTTTGTAATATGTTAGCTAAGATTTGCTATAGTTGTTTATGACAAAAATATTATTTTCTTGGTTAAAAACGTCTAAAACAGATGTCAATTTAAGTAAAATGATGTTAAAATGAGCTGAAAGGGGAAATTCCCAATTTACAAAGATTCCGCGGCTAGGTGAATTTGCTATCTTTTGACTTTTGTGATAATTAATAAAATCGATGGCTATGTGAAGCAAATATAATGTATATTTATTTAAATGTGGAATTTTCCTAACTTTTTCCAATTTTTACAAATTATCCCCCTGATTATTACAGATCAATCAGATTTCCCTTACAATTCCAACATAAGAAAACCCTGCTCTTAAAGTGTCTATAAAACGTCTAAAAACAGATGTCAATTTTTGATTTTTTTATGTGAAATGAGCAGAAATGGGGAATTCCCAATTTCTAAACAGTCTGGGATAACTGAATGTGACAGCTCTTGACTTTTGTGATCTGGCTGTGATGCAAATGTAATACTGTTTATTTATGCAAATGTTGATTTTATCTGACATCAATTTTTTTCCATCACTACAAGAAGACCATGCCATGAGGTACTGAGATTAAGATGAGATTTTCCTGGATAGTTTGCTTCAAAAGCAAAGGGCAACTTCAGCTCTTGTGAAACCATGTTGAAGAAAAAAATACTAAAATCAAGTTGAAATTCTGTAACTATATTAAATGCTGCAGAACATCAAAATCCAAAAAAAGATGCGTGCCTTTTCAAAACAAGGGTCACTTCAATTTTCACGTCCCTGAACTTTGCAATTTTTCGGCCAAAAAAAAAAACAAACAAAAAAACGTGAGATGTTGAACGTTTATGAAGTTGAAATCCTAACCAACGTATATGGGATGAACCGTGACTGCACCATGCCAGCCACGTGCCCAGTCTGAGGCATTGGATGAGAGCAAGGGTAAGGGGGAAGGTTAAAAAACAGCACAAGACCACCAAAACCACCATACCACATGCCCGGCATGAGAGGGCACAAGTTGGGGAGGGGGGGGGGGGTTAATAATCATTATGAACCGCATGCGATTCCCACAACATATAAGGTATCTATACATGCATGCACACGGCATGCGAGCGGTTTCCCAAAATCCCTATTATTATCCTCATCATCATCATCATCATCTCGAAAAACTCAAACCGTCAAGTAATGAAGAAGAAAAAAATTCATAAAAAAATTTCCAGATCAACTATCTATGGTCGACCTCCCTAAGTTAGGCACTGCGGGGGAATTTTGGAACACGTTATAAATATCTGAAATATAGTCTATATAAGAGAAGCCATTACAATACATTTTCTAAATGAACATTAGAATTACAGAAATAATATGGAACTTCGTCTTATTGAACCTAAGTTGACCATTTTAAAAAAAAAAAGTGATTTCAGTTGATGATATGATCAGAAGTTGCCTTTTTATTCAAACAGAAATAAAAGTATGGGTTTTGATACGATTCTAAACTTATGACTATAAGTCTGCCTAGAACATGCAAACCAGTCTGGACATGCATATCAGTCTGATGTACACAAATTTTCAATATGGGGATATATCAGAGTATCGACATATTTTCTTAATATATAGGTATGTCTATAAAAAATCATCATGGCTGTATGAGAATGGACACCTGAATCCATAAGCAAGAACAAGTGCTTTATGCATAACATATCTTATTAGGATGTGACAGTATTACAGGCACTATTGGCTGCAATACCCATTGTTAATGTAATTTTCTAGACAGGGTCCATGTGGCGATATATTCAAGAATCTTAGTATATGGAGGTGCCCAAAGAGGGAGGTCTGACAGAGTATTCTTTCTCGAATCAAAAAAACTACAAAAAACCTGACAGCTCGTTTAAAACCATGCAAGCAACTTGCATGCAAAAGATGAACAACCAAAAAAGTCATTTAAACTTCTGGTCACGAATCGGTCTTAGAGGTTTTTAAGAGTTTTTTTTATATATTAGGAGTTAGTCCACCTCTTGACTTTAGCCTAGGGTACACACACTCGCCAAATTATCTGTAATCAATGCAAATTCTTCAAATATATATTTGCGGGTATAGCGAATGCAGAAAACTCAGACAGATAGTCCATGTTACAGGTATTCAGGAGGGGAAAATCTCATCTATTTAGCCTTGAGGAACTTCTGATGGGGGGAACAATGGAAAAATTATAAGAAAAAAAAAACGATAGAGGGTTAAATATCCATGGATCCACATCATGTGTCGGTTATAGTTGAAATGTATATACAGTATACGGGCATAGCCTGTTAAAAAGAATGTATACATAGATGGTAATAAATGTTACATTCTTGGCTCTGAACTTGCCCTCGACTAATTGTGGCCTTTCAAACGATTTCGACCATGCAAATTAATGGCTTGCTCGAAAACAAGGCAGACACTGGTTGAATCCCCAAATGAATATACCTATAAGTGTATATTAGTGGTGGATTTCCCTGACGTTGATGCGGAATCCCGGATTTTCATAGAGTAAATTGATATTGAAGAATATACCTTTCACAGCTGAAAGAGGTACATATGTATAGGATTGGTTTAAGCAGTGCAATTTTTGCATAAATGGTGATGCCTTATAGTTAGTGCATATCTATAACGAGGATTGAATTGTTCCATAATAAAATGATAACTCAATTGATGAGCATTCAGGTATACCAATATGGCAACATTTAATCCATAAGTCGCATCTGCAATGGCTATTTTGGTATAGTAATACTATTTTGTGTAAAGGACTACCCTCTCCAAAAGCATTAAATATATATTCCTGTCCCGATTTCAGTTGAACCTGTCTGAAAGTATATCCTGTATAAAAGCATATTTTTCACTAGTTTCAAGAGTATACGGCTTTTAGGCTAGGGATACCCTCTCCAAAAGCATAAAATATGCCTGTCTCGACTAAATTGGGACCTATGTCTGCAGTTTTACCTGTCTGAAAGCATATCCTGTCTAAAAGTGTATTTTCACTGGTCCCAAGAACATACTGATTTTAGACCGGTTGTATACTGTATTAAGGAACATTGAAGAATATTTTAGTGAAACTGATATAAAATATTGTTACCGGTGTAGAGGAATTAAATATTATTTTAGGAAATTTTTTAATTCCCCCAAGAGTTGGGTGGCTAATATATAAACTATTATACAGGTATTTACAAATTTTTATTCCAAAAATTCAACCATGTCCTAATTAAGTCATATCTAAAATAAGAATGAATAATTTAGTTGTCTGCCAATGTGGCACAAAATGTTTTCCCATAATAATTCGCATGCAGCTTTCAATACAAAAACAAGATGATTTGATTATGCTAAAAAACGTTACATTTGTACTTGAGTTATTTAAACAAAACCACATATAGCGTGTTATTTCTTATTAAATCTTAAAAAAACTGAAATTGAACTATGGATTCATTTATACATTAGTTAGTGGTTCAGAAATAAGCGTCACTCAACTGAAATGGCCCTCAAGTTGATGTTGGACACGACCGACAAATTCCTGGATCCCTTCCTGAATATTGCATGCATAAACAATTTTGTATTCAAGTTAGTTTTCGCAATTTATTTCAAAATAATTTATATAATAACACATTAAGTGGGGTAAATATTTTTTTCGAGCTAAAATATTATTTTAAAATGTTTTGAATAGGTACACGACTAAGCTTATTAAATTTTCATGTTTTTTTAATGGTAATAAAAATTAGAATTTACAAATGCCTGTTTATATTTTTCGGTAAATTTATTTTTGCCTTTGCACTTCAATTTTAAAATTATTTCACATGTTAGAGGAATCCAAAAACTCGGAAAACCAATCTCATAATAAATGTGTATAAATAATAATAATAATAGCAAATACAATTGAGTAAAAAATGTATAGTTGCTTTATCGCTGAAGCCCTCATTTACCATGCGGTTACTTAAGCTTATACACATGTAGTACCTCTTTTGTAATGTACATTTTTTTCTTCCGTGGTTTTGAAAGTATAACTGGAGCAATTATTTGTGGGCATTTTAAATTGCTGACAGGCTTCCTTTAATATACAAAAAGTTTAAATATTTCAGAGATTGTACTGAGCGATAACGTTTTAAGGCCTTCATTGTATTTCGCCAGAACAAACGTATAATAATTACACTCTAGCATTAAATTCAGTTGAAAATGCCTGAAACCATTTACCCGCATTTCGTTTAAACTTAAAATAAAAAATTGCAACCGAGTATTGAAACTACTTTTGATTTGGGGAAGAAGGGCGATCAATACATGACAACGATGCCTATGGGCTGCAGTGGGCATAATGAAATTACCATTATAATAGAAATTAGCGGGTAAAGTCAATTATTAAATTTGCGATTTTACACTGAAATAATGCTGGCTGAAATTATAATTTTCCAATTACTTTTTAAAATATGGTAGCAGTAAAGTTTTAAAATCATAATTTCGGGACTATGTAAACCACAGAAACAATTGGGGTACGCTTGCACGCATGCTCAAAGTGTTCAATTGTATACACTATACAGTAATGTATTCTGCATTAATTGTTGTCTATCTATACGATGCTCACTCTGTTTCAGTTGATTCTGTTTCAGCTTTAAATATGGGAAGCTGGAAAAAACACATTGTTAAAAAATATTAATTACAGTAAGATTTAAGTTATCAAATCATTCCCTTTGGGTTATGGACGAACGAAAGTATGAATTTCTATTCATTTACCAAGCCATTAACAGTGAAGATTTATAAAATTCCGTCAACGGTATATAATTTTGACAGGACAGAAAAGACAGCAAAAACAAGATAAAACTGAATCAATTGCATGGGGCAAGTATTTAAGCTAAAGCGCCGTGTTTATTAAGCCATTTGAACAATTAGATCTAAGCTAATGTGCACGCAGTATCTTGTGATGCAAAAATCAATTATACAATGGAATTGCCCTATACAAAGTCTATTCCGTTAAAATAACATGGCAAAGGTTTACAGAGTGCCACGTACAAGAAAACAAGAATAGAGGACCCTCCATGTAATATAACGTGCATGGCTGTAACTCTTTATAAAAAAGGGGTATATATAATCTATTTGCATATTTTCGATCTATTGCTTTCATATGAAAAATTGGGATTTTTAAAAATCATATCTTCCCAAGTGAAAAATTCCAAGAAAAACTATAGGCTGCTAGTCGAATAATGAGAATATAGACCGTGCTAATGATGAGACTATGACACGAGTCCCTTAATAATATAATGTTGAGCATCATTAGATTAAGAACTTTTTTTTCTATCATTAGAATAAGAACATAATGTATATACCCAACAAGATTTATGGTTTTCACCAAATTTCACTTATAATTCTTATAATGCACGAGACCTCATGAAATAAGATTTTTCACTACAAAGGAAGATCTTAATTTCAATCGTAATTTATAATAGCCGAAAATAGTAATATACATTAAATGTATTATAAAAAGTTAGGGACTTATGGATAATAATAAAGTATTAATATAATTGCGTATACCTTCAGGATTTTTTAGCGTTAACAAAATGTTTACTTTTGAATACATAGTTTCAGAAAATTACAAGTTTCATTTTTGTTTAAATGTAAGCTGTGTATTACTGTATTATTAAGTTGGTTAGTAAGCATCAAATTATCAGGTTTCTTCAACAAAAGTTGGTCGTTATGACAATGGCTGTAATAAAGGAATACAACCACTCTGTTTTGCATCTAATTTGCAGACATATAAGATAAATCTGACATGGCCAGTGTATTATTTATTGCCGAAAATGTAAATCTCTCCAATCGCTACATTCCATCATTATTGGTAGCCCGTGAACATGTATTACTGCATGTATGTATAGAGTACATATTTGTGGGTGTCGAAATCACTAAATGCGTAATGTAATAAATATGCCCACTCTCTTAATGATAGGGTTATAGTCCCATATAATTTGTTACAACGCATTGGAAATAAAACCTTCGAAAGCCAAAAACAAGAAGCTATAATACGAAGTCGAGCAGCGCCAGTAGTGCCTTGAAGAAGTATTCCGAAGGATTTATGCATGTGAATACCAGGCCGCTTGATTTAATAGCATACCATTTTCAATGATATTGGGAGCCGAAGTTAAGTCTGCAAAACATGTGGAAGAAAAGATTCTGTCCACTGATAAGGAGAATGGAATACGCTGCCATGGCCTCTCCTAGCTCCTTCTTTTACTTAGGGTTATTATCATTATTATTTTGGAAATTTAAATCTCTCTATCTTCGGGCATATTCCTGTACGTGCATTGAATAGGTAAGGACACGTGACGGAAAAGGCACATCAAGTTTGTAAACAACAAACGACCACCGCCATTTCAGGGTGGTTATTCATCAATAGAAACGTTAGGCAAATCGTATCCAATTGATCAAATACATGTATGCATGCATTTACCTTAATACAAATGAAAGATATTTTAAAACACGTAACATCCCAGGTGAAAAAAATTAGAAGTGTAATAAACAATGTAGACTATCATATATATTAGGTCACACCAATGGTAACATGCTTGCAGGTCTATGTCATATTGGACATATGTGATATATATTCGCGATATTACTTGTATAATATATATATATATATATATATATATATTCATCGCTAATACTTTTATGCCAATTTTTCCATAGTGCATCTGACAAAAAACATGGATATCATATTGGATACCTAATGGATATACCGGTACTCTCAAACATGTATGCATAAGCTATATATACGTGGATGTACTTATATACATTACTTGGAAATATAAATACATGATTGAGCATATTACTTGGTCAGACTAGGTTGTAATATTACAAAATTAATTAGATATTCGTTTTTATGACCATACATGTACATTGCACATAATACATATATACAGTAAAACTTCGATCAACCGTAAGGTTTTGGACCGGGACCGTGATTGTTAATCGAATAGACAGATAATAGAAAATGTTGAAATAATTTGTCATTTTTATTTTGTTCCTTCGAGGGATATGTGCTTTTTGAGTGGCAATTTTAGTTTAGTCTTGTAATTATATTTTTAAGGAATTGACATTTGAAGATCATCCCATGCAGCACCAACATTGAAAATTGCATCTTTTATAATATGCATCTAAGGCGACTGACGGTTAATCTAAGTTTTACTGTACAATTATGATTTCATCGTTTTTACAGAGATTTTATACAAATTTCGATCACCAAATTCCGTTAATTTCTTTATGGAAAAGGTACGTGCAAACATTACATAGTTTTTATTTGAAGGGATAAAAACCTGCATAGTGATTATAGTTAAGAAATGTTGTATTCAATAAAGCTGATTTGTCTCAATTCACAGGACAAAAATATAACGTCACAAGTTTTGTTAAAGATTTACAAAATAAGTTCAAGCTATAACTACATGTTCAAACTATTTTAGCACATTTGTCATGTACATTGTACTTCCAATCAGTCCCAAATTACGACTGTGACAGGAGACCACAATACATAAAAGAGAACATGCAATTTTCTGACAATCCATTTACAGTCGTATTACATATCGTGTTGTTGGGAATTGAAGAGCAATTTGAGGTAACCAGAACATGGGAGAGATATTCAAACCGAGCAATTAAGACCAGATTCAATGTCAAAATATTTTCCTTCCAACTCGATAATTAGTGATCCGACATAGGAAAAACAAGCCGTGTTGCAGCACTCATCAAATTCGCAATTAAGGCTTTTTCCCTCCCAACAATTGTCACCTGAGCTTTGATATAATTACTACTGATAACGATTGAGTGTGTATTAAGTAGTCACCGCCAGTATCAGCTTCTTGTCTTTCCTACTCGACCGCACAATTCAAAAAAATGACAAAATGTAGTCCTCTGCAACGTAATATATTCCATTGATTTCAATCAGAGATTTCAATAAAATCATCTTATATCGTCAATCATTCCGCCATCGTGACAGCGGATGACATTCTAGGAGTGTCACCCATCAATCCATGTAACAAACATTGGACACAAATCTCCAACCTTCATTTATTATGATATATATTTTGATATCATAAAAAATGACTTGTAAAAGTCGTCAACAGGCGGCCTTTATAATGTATGTTTCAGAACGTTTTCAAAAGCAGATTGCGTGCAATTTTGCAATGTTTAAAAAACTGCTAAATTGATTAATAAATGTGGCCTTTTCAACCGCACAAGTTCCTTTAGAAATACATTCGGTATTTTTTCCCTGACCCATATCTCGATGGTATGGGAATTAACTTGCTCGATTTATAAGGCAGAGATGGAGGTTAACAACTAAAAGTGAAATATAACAAAAGACAATTCTTAAGATTTTTATAAACGTCCAATTTTTAATTTAACTGTGGTTTTAATTGTTATTGGCAGTGTTGCATAGATTTAAAAACCAAGAAAAGCAACAGACTTATGTGAAGGGAGGGGGGGGGGGGGACGGGGGGAATAACCATTAAGAGTTAGCGATGGAATGCAACAAATGTATATTTGAGGAAAAACCGAAACTTTTGATTTATATCTGTTTAGAACGGTCCTGGAACAGCTTTAAAGGTGCACCAAATAGTCTAAGAATGCCAAGGATGTCAATGTTGGACAAATACAGAATTTTATAATGAAATAATTCACTTTTAATTAAGGTTATATATACAAAAATAATATAAAAGTTTTTTACTTGTTTAGCTCAACTCGAACATACATGTACATGTACAAGCCTTTCATTTTCTCTGATGCTGCCATATTATCATTTAATTGCCACATATTGTCACGTAATTTACGGTTGTTATTCCAATAACGATTATCAATTTTATTTATGTAATTGATGCAGAGGAAAATATTGAGAAAAGGGGAGATGGTAATTGCATTCTTCCTTCCACCTTAGATCTCCAATCATCACCTACGTAAATGAGTCAGAACGTCAGTTTATTCCATTTCTACCATTAAAAAGTAGTTACATATTCAACTTCCAGAGAAACGTTGCCTCCTGTGGCAGAAGATAGCAGCCTGCCTCTTGACCCCTTGGCCAATCTCTACCCACACATACACAAAAATCATACAGTAAACCCCCTTCGATTTTACAAAACTGAACACGCCTTTGAGATGATTTACAATGTAGTACAGAGGAAGAACTTTTGTGATATTGGAAATTACTTATTTTTACTTCCGAATTATAACGATTCATATCTGTCTAAAACACGTTCAAATTTAAAAATCGCGTTTCCTGTACAATATTTTGGAAGATATTTTCTGATAAACTCGTCGTAAATAGGCAATGCAAAATTTTTCTCAGCAATTCCAGTTTTTTTTTATAATAGAAAATTTGAAAGGTAATTAAGTCTCATCCACCACTGCACTGAACTTTATGTATAATTTTCAGATGTACATTAAATATTAAAAATACATGTATGTATACAGTGTGCATTTACACCTAGCAAGCGTTAAATTGCAAATAGTAGAATCAAAATGGAATGTAATTCGAAACGAGGGTAAATTACATTACATGTATACACTAAAACCAATTTATGAAAAGTGGCCACAATATGCAGCTCTAGGTGATCACTATACCAGATTTTACTGTATATAAGACAATCAAATCAGCTACTTTAAAACAACCACTTGTTTGCATGCATCAAAAATGTAGCATTCTAGATGGTACTAGCATCTAGAATGCTAAATTCTTGATACATAAACTGACGAGAAGCTGTTTACCAGCATTTTCTGTACATGTAGCCTATATGACTTTCTGTTTGAAAGCAATAGGGACTTACAAACGATGACTTCCGAAAATTGCTTATACTTTCAAAGTCAAAGTTATTTATTTTCCTTGGAATTTGTAGATTTTAATTCAAAATGTAATTCCTTAAGGTCATTAGATAAAGCGCGGTTTATTATGATTCAATCGTGACGTCAGTCAAGCCATAAGCGCTATAGTGCTAGAAGACGAATAATTCGTTTGGCATTCACTTATTTAAAATAAGTCACTTTTTTGTAACTTCCAAAAAGTCACTTTTAATAAGTCGATTTCGTTTTTGGCGCATGCGCATTATAAACCACTTAGAAAATCGAAGTGGAATTGAAAGAGGAAAGTCGCCATATCCAAGTCCCTAATGGAGGCCATTTGTTGATTTGAAGAGATCAAGCAAATGACGGTTACACCTTCTTCACACCAACGTTGATGTAGATCAACCAAGAAAACTTTTGCGTATTTATTCACACCGCAGAACTCAGTTAAACTGGTCACATGACCTAGTATACAGTGCCCTGTATACTAGGTCATGTGACCAGTTTAACTGAGTTCTGCGGTTTGAATTAACACGCAAAAGTTTTCTTGATCCACATTAGTTGATCTGCATCAGCGTTGGTTAGAATCAGGTGTTAACATAGTACAATTTTACATAGTTTTTGAAAAAAAAATGTAATGGCTTTTCTACACGATCCACATTTTTTGTATTCAAACGTCGTCTTCTGGAAATAAAAATAAATTGGGAGTATTATCAAACGAATAGTTCAAAAATCGACTATGAACTCCAAACCATAAATAAAACTATGTTACCGATATACTATCAAAAGATGGCGCATTCCTGAGCATAAGTTCTCGTTAATGGCACACCCGGCGTCATTAAATTAACATCTTTGTTAAGCCGGTATCTATGAGATAGATGTGTGTGGAACGAATCATTAATTGCGGCTTCGTCGAATATTAAGTCATTGCCTTTTGGGTCCGATTTAATAGGGGGCATTAGATATTTGTGCAAAAATGTTCGATCTTCGGTGCATCGTCCAAGATGATGTGGCTGAGGATATATTTACGACCATCCTCATATTAGAAATAGTAGAAGAGGTCATAGGTCGCTATTCCCCTCGGCGGTGGGTTCGGGTGGCTTGGTCCATGGGGAAGGAAACCCGTGGGCAGGCTGGATGCTGCAGCTGCATTCGGCCAGATATAATTATATAATAAACTGGCGTACTGTTTTCGCGATCTCTAGGAGGTCTACAGTATGCGGTATACGTCGTGGGTTGGCCTCGTGCATTCATGCTAATTATGGAGCTGTGGTACCATTAGAAAATTACTCGCTGCAGCCTGGACGGTGATGACTCACGTCGATGAACCGAAAGTTTATAACTAATTACCACTAATTGATAGGTAGATACGCGTGCAGGACGATCAGTGAGAATGCAGACCAGCTTATATCACACCTTTTTGCTAGAGCAATAAAATATGGACCGAATTCGGAGTGGAATTAAAAAAATCCCAAAGGCGCACCTGCACAATATGTGGGTCTGGGTCTCAATGCCCGGGCCCCGTTTAATTTGGCATCCCTCGGAGGAACGATGTGACGCGGGTAATATCTTTGTTAAAACGCTGTCTATTGTTTCCAAAATGGCAGGTCACGTGCCCACCTCCGCGACCTCCGTAATCGAGGAAATATACGTAAGAAAACGCTTTTCCCTCAATCAAGAACTCCAAAGCCTCACCCAAGTTTAAGGGGATCCCATCCTTCGCACGTGCAATCCCTTCGGTGGATCGCCCTTTGACCTTTTCTGATCGTCCCTGCTTCCACTTTGGATGTCTAATTGAGGTTTCTGCAATGTTTTTGAGGTTCCTGAGGTTGCAGCGCTCATGGGTGTGGATACCGATTCGAATCGCTATAGCCTTGCTTGATCTCGATTCAAAATTGGATCATCGTGCGAATCTGAGCTCAAAAACTAATCATTAAGTACCGTATAAAAATAAAATCCAGCAAACATTAGGGGGAGAACTCTTACCCCCAACAGTAAAATGTATTATGTTTTTTTTGCAGATGACATACATTGAAGTTTTATTAAGAGCTAAGATAGTCTGTGATTTTTTTCAAAGCTTTTTGTATAGTTGACTGTTTTCAATCTAATAATAGTAAATCCAATTCCATCCAAGTTTGCATCATAAACCTACGTAAATAATTATTGCGTGTGTTTTACAGTGACTGTGAACTTGTTACCAGTCAACTAACAACACAGATTTTTATGAACGTTTTCTCAAAGTTTTTTATGAAAGTCAAGACACACATTGAACAATGCAGTATCGGTAATCCGACACCATATGAGACCGAACACTGTCGGATTAGCAGAACAGATTGCGGAGTCATGTTCACCTGATTGTATGCGCGTACTATACGCCTATTGCAAATTGGTTGGCTTACAAAATATGCAATGCTCGTTTGTTTTCACTAGCTTATATTCAAGCCGTTAATTAAAATAGTCATCATAAAATAAGTATCGGATTACTGAGTGTTTTTGAATACCACATGGCCGGATTGTCGAGATTGAACTGTACTGCGCTGTATTTTTCTGCACTATATTATACACTATAAGAAGTAATAACGAATGAACTGAATGATGACCAGGATAAAGAGTATTTTATATGGATTTAAGTTAGAATGGATATTCCAGATACATGCAATTAAGCTACGTGCCCCTGGCCCCCTCATTGTTGTCAAATTTTCATCAGGTCAAGATGTTGAAATGCGCTTGTACCAGGATTGAATTAGTATCCAAAGCCTTTCAAGCACTTCAAATCTGCAATCTTTAAATATAATAAGAATCAGAAATCAAGATGCGAATACAAATTAATTCATAATTTGTATTCTGACTTGAGCTTTTGATAGTAAGACCTTCTTCACACCAACGTTGATGTAGATCAACTGATGTGGATCAAGAAAACTTTTGCGTGTTAATTCACACCGCAGAACTCAGTTAAACTGGTCACATGACCTATAGTATACAGGGCACAGTATAATAGGTGATGTGACCAGTTTTACTGAGTTTTGCGGGTTGAATTAACACACAAGTTTTCTTGATCCACATCAGTTCTACATCAACGTTGGTGTGAATCAGGTGTTACGGTTGTAAGTTGTAACTAGAGCTAAAAACCAAGAAATGCAGAACTGAAGCCTCTCCACCTATACTAATAGAATGAATACAAACAGGTATTTGCAGAGGATGTATAGGCCGCACTTACTCAACGGGAGATTGTTTTGGAATTGGATTTTTCAATAAATAAAAGGTAGAAAATGAATGGTACATAATAAGGTCTATAGCTCACATGCAGTGCACTGAAGGGAATGTCTCCCCCTAGTGTCAGTCTTTCACAACTGGAGTCACCTTTGCACGAGGCATTATGTATTATTGGCATACATAATTCATGCAGTATGCCCGAAGCCTCTTGCACCCCCTTGTATCCGGGGTCACCTCTGGAACTTTAACTATATGGTATAGGCTTTCATGCACTTGTCTTTCTTTTAACTCATGGCTTTCGTATAAGTTTGCCTACGGGACCAAATCTCCCTATAACTATGGTTGGCATTATGTGTTGCTACAATTACGAGTTGTTCTATATAGACTGCAAAGGCAAAACTGGTAGAAAAAACATTGAATTGCTCGAAGCCACATCGTTTCGTACATGTTTGACACCATATTTTATTAAGTCTGATCACTCGAAGTCTCTTATTATACTGAAAAAGCAAATGGTGAAATGACCCAGCTATTATGCAATGTTATTCAATGCAAGAATAGAAATTCTTTTCCATATCATACCCATTGTGGTTGTTGCACGCACTTTTTTTTACCTTGCCCTCCTACACACCATACGAATTTGTCTTTTGTTCGTAGTTGACAGAACAGCATTTAAAATTGCAGCTAGTCATGAATGGTAATCCCACGAGGAGATCGGCTTAAGTATAAGAAAAGCACCTCTTATGGACACGTGACAGTTTCATGCATGCAATTACACTGTATATTACATGGCGCAATCTGACATTTTCAACTAACTACATGTAAGAGGAAAAGCCTGGAGTGCAATAAAAGGAATTAATTTCCTGGTATGAAGTACATGTAAAAGGAATTGTAAGATCAAGTTATATGATCACATATATAGCTAACAAGACCATACATGTACAATTTTATATTCTTATGGCAAATGAAACTAGATATAGGAATTGTTCGATTTTTCATACAGGATAATGGTTTATTATAGCCTGACATTAAAATGTGATCATGAACCAGAACTGGTTGATATCGAATGCACTTTCCAAAAGTGCTTTCATGTCCAAAACCTTTTAATTCTGAACGTAAAATTTTAGTGAACCCGTTTAAGTCATTAAAGCCAGGCGCCGCAATGAGAATCATAATCGTTAATCGTTAATTGCTAATTCACCTTTAGAAGAATCGAATACATAGACACTAAACTTGGAATATATCGTGTTAAGGACATTTATTATTGCTACTGGTTGTTTTGATTAATTAACTTAAGGATTGATGTGTATTTGGATTGAAAACATATTGGAAAAACTAGTTTTTTTTTTAAACAAGAAATATTTATTAGCCTACTTTAAAATAACAAAATAACTGGAAGTTGTCAATCCAAGTCTATGTATAGAGAGGCTGATTCCACATAAAGTTATGATCCACCAAAATAGCTGCCTTTGCCCTATAATAAAAATGAAAGTATATGCTTGGAAATTAAGCATACTAAGTGTACTTTTTTTAAACAACTTATTATGCCTTATATAGTAATAATATACTTTCGTATTCTGCTAAATACACTTTACAGTATAAAGTGTAATAGGAAAAGTATTAATTTTAAGTATACGAAAAAAGTATATAACATGGGTAATTCAGAAAAGTATATATATACCAAGTACATTGTTAAATTTTTATTTTACAAATAATTCTACAAATAATTCTACAAATACTTATACAATTCTACAAATAATTCTACAAATACTTATACAATTCTACAAATACTTATACAATTCTACAAATACTTATACAATTCTACAAATACTTATACAATTCTACAATTACTTCTACAAATACTTATACAATTCTACAAATAATTTTTTAATGCTTTATCAGTATAACTCGTTGATTCCTGGAATAACAAGAATTTTAACGCGAAAACATTTTACCATTATTTAGAAACAATATATGAAGAAAAAAATTCTACGTCACTAACCATAAATTTCAATTTCTGGAAATCTTTAAGGATTTGAGTTTCAATAAATAAAAATTGCAGTAAAACCTTAACTTTTACTATTTTTTCAAGAAATTCTAACATATCTTACAAAAAGCTCAGAAAGCAACAACTTGTAGCAATATCTTACACCTATTATAGAAATTATTCTTATTGTTATTATGCAAGTTTTGCAAAAATCAATAATAGACATGTTAAATTATGACTGGATGAGATGGCACCAATACGCTTCCTTCTTATATCCCATCACGCAAAGTTATGATCTAGTTTTGAAAGGATGCAGGGCATCTTCAATAATTTTATTGTGAACTCGTTTTGCTAATCAATTAAAATTAAACTAGCTCACAATTTTGACTAGCTCAGAGCATTAAAAACTTGTTCGCGTGAATAGATAATCCATTTGATTTGAAATAACATGCCATAAAGTCTATATAGTGAAGCTTGGTAATTTAGACAGCTAGCCAATAACTTTTCAATGACAAAAATTCGAAATAATTGGACACCTTTACACTTTAACTATTCTCGTTTCGATATTTCTTATAAAACAACCTTCTGTGTTTATATCTTGGATAAACATTTATATTTGACTGTTTGTTAATATTGTTTTCTGTCTAGCCTATTCTTCTTTCAGAAAACGAAAACATGAAAGTTCAATTTACTTATAAATTGGCTTGAATGAATCTGTATGCTATAAGTAATAAGCATAGCATATATTTTCAAAATAATTTGTTTCTACATGTATGTCAGACCACACGAGCTTTTCAAACATATCGTCAAGAGAAAGTTTAAATAGAAAAAAAAAACATGATTCAAAAGGAATTCATGTATCCGTGTATCATAAATTTCAACAAATGCACTGAATTTGCACATACAGGCCAAGTGTCCAATGTTAACAGGTTTTATTGCAAATTCGCAACACATAATCTAATCAAGACTAGTAACTTTACATGCATATGGGACTGCATTTTTATGGAAATGATAAGTGTCAACGCATATTAAGAAAAAAAAAACAGGTGTGCAATTATTATACCCAAATATTTCACTGGCGCCATGCACACGTTTATGGTGCAATTTGTGTCCAGAGAGATTAAATTGAAAATAATATTTAATATGATAAAAAAAACATCAATATAGTTTTACACTTAATTGGTTTTGAGGCAACATGTTTAAAGCATCTGCATTTAAACTTGCAAGACCATTTAAATTCCACTTGCCCATTAAACTGCTCCTAGGTTATTATGGTCCAAACATTCCCCATGTTCTCATATACAAATTCGCAGGTGTGTTTCCCCAATTTTCATATATTTCCATAAAATATTTTGAAGTTGTCTACCCCCACGCAAGCACGCCATGATTTCCCCTGCAATATGCGAGCTCGTCGTCGTTAATTCTTTTTGAAGTTTTAAATCAGTTTAAAAACTTGTCCTTCGTGTACTTTTTTTGGGGTTAATCCTTTATCGTTTCCATGCACTCAAAAAAAAAACATTTTTGAATTTATTATTAGTTAGACGTGAGAGTTGACTCATCTTCGCCTATTGCAATTGGTCGAAGCGAATTGAAGACCAAAAGTCAACTAGAACCGTCAACGTTATGAGTAATGTTCCAAACGATAACACGAAGATAGGTTGCACAGCATACATGTGAATGCTAACGTAATTTATTAACCTAGATACATTCATGGGTAGATAGGCATTAATACAGGCATGTTTAGCAGCATGCTTGTTTTTGGTTGTCTCTAAAATTATAGAAGAAAATCGCCTAGTGTCAAATATTTTAAACCTGGGATGCAAATGTACAAATGTTGATAATGAACATATAATTTGCACATGTACATCTAAATTATCTAGTATGACATGGATAATGTTAAAGGTGTAACAGTTTTTATTACAGTAACTGCTCTACATGAATCCATGAAAGATCAAAATCAAATTCAGACTTATAAAATGCATATTTTCGAGAGATTTTGCATTACCAACAATCGGTACTATTGATAATTTAAGCCAGGATTTAAAGGTGCTGCTAAAATGTACCAACATTGTTGTTAATTGTGATGAACAGACCAGTTGTGAATATTCGTGATAGTCATATCATAGGATTTTATCATGAAGATACCATGAACTTCAAATTAATGGTTGATAATTCATATTTAATATTGATATTTGCTTCATATCACATTCTCTTTAGTTTCCTCTTCATAATAAACGTTTAATGTGAGCTCCCACAATAGAATGCTATTAAATAATCTGAAAGCAATCAGTTCTAAACAATTATTTTAATAAGGTAGATGATATCAACAAAAATGTTCTGTATGCAAATTAGTTATTTTTAATTATTCTAAATTAATGAACCAGTTAAATGGGTTTCTAGAATTAAATGGTATTGTTTCCTTTTATAATGTAATCTTATACTGTATCTTGCTGTGTTCCTGACACAAGTTGGTATTTTGCATATCTTAATTATTTTAAAAAAATCTGAAATGTTATACTATAAAGGTTATACCTGCATTTTAAAATAGAAAATAACCACGCATATACATTAAATAGTATGAACAGTGTATGTGTTCACAAAAAAAGTAAATTTAAATTCTGCATTTCCCTGATAGTTGAATTAATTTTGAATGTTCTGTTTTTGTCATCCTTTATTATCGCCAAATATGTTGTTCCAAGTGGTATAATCATAGACCAAAGAAATCACAATATAATTTAATCATGTATTGTGTATTTAATATGTCACATGTCCACTCAAGTCATCTACTGTGTACAGTGACCAGAGTGTGGCATCCATTCTGCATATTTTAAATTGACAATGCACTTACTACATTGCATAAAGTTTCAACGAGAAAAAATAAGAAAAAATTTCAAGTAAAAATTGAAGGGGAAATCCCTTTAAGGGGAAATCCAGTAGAAGGAAGTGACATACGAGCTTCCTGTTTTATCCCTAACACTTCACATACCACTCAGCCAAATCACATTAAAGCAAATAGCATATGAGAATATTATACATTGTACATGTACAGTGCATGGTTAGCCTTCTCTCATATCATCATTTCATTCTTTAAATTATTGCAAGTTTTTGGAAAATGTTTTTAAAAATGGCAAAAAACTTCAGCAAAAATGTACAAAGAAGGATAAAATTGAGCTTTTGAAGTACATGTATTTGCAAACAAACATGGAAGATAAACAGCTGAACAGTTTCAAGTAAGCAAGAGCTGTGTGGACAATTATCATATATACGGTGAGTGTAACGGAAGTGCTACACTCTCCAAATTGGGACTCGTTCAGATCCAGACGCAAAAGCTTATCTATGGGCTTGTTTAAACGTTTCAATCTCCCTGATAATTCTCATCTTGTTTCAAATATTTTCATGCCTAATAAACGTTTAAGAAGTAGACATAATCATTCTAAAACATT
>JAQGCC010000426.1:0-37677 GCA_034698905.1 Xestoiulus laeticollis
ATGCAATACATTTGAAAATACGCAATTAAAAAATTTGCAATTTCAACATGGCTTTAGAAATTATTTTTGCTAAATTCTGGTCAATTTAAACTAGATTATGTTTATTTTCTTAAAACCTATATAGCAAGATTTTGGGGAATAGCTAGATACATACATTATTTAAATTGCAATTCCCTTTACAATAATATTTTTTTAACAAATTGAAGTGATATATAGAAAAGTTTGAAAAATATCTAATCATTTGGCATCTCATAAAGACTTAAAGATTTAGAACATGTCACTATAACATGGACATGTTTTTGTATACTTAATACCCTCATAAACATGCAAAGCACGACATGCTTTTGTTGTATCAACACAATTGTAACATATTTACATCAATTATATGTCAAGTATGCTATAATCACTTACTGCAAACACAAATTGTATACATGTAGTAGAGAATATATTTTGCATCAGCAAATTCAGCATGCAGTCATTTTCATCATTCCCTAGTTAAAAATCTCATTATGCCTCATAGAGAAAATCTATGAGATTATATGAGAATATGCAACTTTCAATGAGACCAATGAAACTTTCTAATGAGAATAATGAGAATATATGAGACATTCAATTGAATTTAATGAGACTCCAAAATCAAAGAGATTTTATTCTATGGAACTCTATGGCAAGAGTCCCTTAATAATAACATTTTATGAGTCTGCTATGACACTCCTCTCTAATACAAATTTACTTAACAAGATTTTTAATTTTTAATTGGTAGATAAAAATCATATGTTCCATAATCCCATAAGATATGGGGTCTCATACAATTAATTTTGCACTAGGGTGTCCCACCACAATTAAATCTATTATAATTTGGATTAAATATTTAGCCATGCTATTTAACACCGTGAAGTGGCAACAAAACAGCTACAAAATCAATAATAAGCCTTACATTTCATTATGTCAACAATTGTACCAGAAAACAGCTTAAATTTCCCTATCACCCATCACATATCCACAATTCCATATGCATACCTGTGTATAATAGTCCATATCAGAAATCCTATAGTATGAGCTATATTTACACAAATAGGCTCTATCGTTACATAATTCTATCTCACAGGGGGGAAAAAAAGGATGTAACCTAACCTTCAAAAAAGAGGCCATTAGGCTTTTTCTGGCACCTTAATGAAGCAATATTATTTGACACGTTTGTATGTGTGTGGTTTAAGGTTGAGCGCCAACCCTATACGTTCTCTGGGCCACAAGTAGAGCGTAGCGCCTAAATTTGGGTTTGCCAGATTCCGAGTCTCAATACTTTTGTCTGTTAGCTCAGACACAAGGGATTGACTTACCTCGTACATCACGCATTCCTTCCGGTTCAGTCTTCCACTCGTTATTTCGAGAAAAATCTGATGGCATTACACGCAACCTGCGGTTACATGGGACCCCATACTATCCAGAACACCGTTTAACTTCTCAGTATATCAGCAATTTTATGCTCAGCTGAAACTCGTTTCATAAATGTCTCGTTGTCGAACAAGGCACCCTTTTTTAAAATGCGGTAGAAGATTTCAGCACCCATTCTTGAAGCTATTGCATTAGTCATTTGACAATGAGAAGTCTGTGCAGAACATCCCCCTCCCCCCACCCCAACTGCAGCAGGGCAGATATTTTGTCGAAGGTATATCTAAGTGAAATGGAAATTTCGAATGGAGTTTGGGACGTTAATGGATTAAGATACACATGTCCTGACAGTTGTTTTGTAATTTGTTACCACATGGTGGAAAGCAAGCACCTTGATAGCGTTTAACTATATAACGATAATAGCCCACTTGGAAAATAAAATTATCCTATAGGCCCTACAAATAAAAAATACATTCTTATGAAAGAAGTTGTTTGGAGTCATATATTACAATTGACATTTACATTATTATTTTATATACACTGCACACTGTATATACTGTAGTCTCCTAATAGTAGACCTACATACTAGAATTGCATGGAATTTTGAGTATCAGGGTTCCCACAAAATTGGCATTTTCAACATTCTTGATTTTTTTTCAGTTTTTAAACCAATTTTCCATGATTGGGAATAGATAATATGACAATATGCCTAACAATTAATCGTTTCCTTGTTTGAAGAAGTTTCAGAACGGATTTTATCATGTTCTGTAAATGACCACCTTGACTTCATTCTACATTGATATCTTGTCGTTATCTGAATTGAATTTTTCATATTCATACTGAATTTTAAAGTCAGTTGTCACATGTCAACACTTGTTGGTGGTTTTCTGACTTGTTTGTCTTTTCCAGGTATTTTACCGTCTTCATTGTCATTGAGTTTTGCTTTTTAATTAAAGCTTTTTTTTAAAAATTAAAGCTTCTCGCGATTCTTCAAAATCTATATATATATAGCCTATAAAGAAGAAAATGGGTATGTGGTCACTTTTTTCATGTCACAAAAACTTATTATCTACTCATCCTATTCATCCCAGATTTTCAAGGAATTCTTTTCCACAATCAATTAAAGAACATGATGGAGTCCCATCCCAAGATTTTACCCCATTACCCAAAAACTCATCACTTCCTCATGCTCGCATGCATACGCCAATGGACAATGATGCTTATGTTGAATAGGGGCGCTGTGATCGATGATTCCATTAAGCGAATTGCATATACCAATAAACGGTAATTTTCCAATGATTTGTATGGGAGTTTCAAGGTCATGTCATGTTCCATACTATTCCATGTTCTACGCTGTTTTTACCCTAATCCGTTGAATTGATCGAGTGATTAAGAATCAGATCATTGGTAATGAAGCACTTGCTCAAAATTTTAATAAATTCGCTTGCTTTTTATGGTTTTCTGGTATTTCGTGTTACCTCAGCACATAGTGCATTGTGATAAATGTATCCTATTTCTCATTAGTTTTTTAATGCCAAAAAAAATCATTTTTTTTGCTCCTGTAACGAGCTACCCAAAAACTAATTTCCAATTTCATTTCTCAAATCTTGGTTGAAATTACCACGCCAACGCAAATGCAGGTGGAAATGAATAAGACGACTTTTGCAAATTCCCATCAAAAAAACGCTTCTGTTGCTTCTGCAACACACATAAAAAAATGTGCAACCCTTGCTTGACCTTCTCCATCTCTCCACCCCCACCCCCTGCCCCTCTTTAAGCACCCCAAAGCAGAATGCTGACCAAAACAAGTTATGGTGTCACGCATGAGAACATTTTTCTTTGACTTTTTTGCACTAAGGTAGGGCCCCCCCTCCTTCTTCTCTCTGGAAAATGAGGAAAATGTGGCCCATGGCACCCAGGGCCTGATTTCTTGAACTTGTTCCAGCACTCAGCTGCGGTTTCTTATTTATAGCGGCCAAGCATGCAGTAATATTTTAGATGTTTTTCACGATGGTTCTTGTTAAAAAAAAAACATTTTTTGGTTTCATCATTAGATGGCAGTTCTTCCTGGGCTGGGCAGGGCATGCCAATGGCCCACTTGAAATTTTCAATTAAAAAAGGGGTGCACTAGTTTCTGGTCGATTATACCTTTTAAGCTCCACAACGAACTCTTTGGAGTATGATTGATCTCTTAATTGGATAATCAAGGCGATGCCATTATTGCCTGTCTTTAGTTTTTAGCTTTTTATAAATTTTCTATACGATCTTTATCCTGTAGATGTCAGAGTGCCATGACAATGGATGGTATAAAACTCATTTATTTTTTTAACATTAGCTTACCTCAAATGTCCTTCAAAAAATGTTTTTGAAGTAAACTTGAATTTCTTTAGTGGTACAAGTTTAAAAACTATTATTACCCATGATAGTTAACTGGATGGATGACTCCATGTGTTCTTTACTGTTGTTAGGACAAAGCCAGAAAATCAATTTATTTAGGTTTGGGTGGTTTAAAATAATCCTGGATATGAGGGAAAACTAGAATTGAAGAAGTTTACGAAAATGAAAGTTTTCTATCATTTTCTAATATATTTTTGGTCACGTGTTTCAAATCAGTTTGATTCTCCTGCTTGTAGTATTTCTGTAACACCTGATTCACACCAACGTTGATGTAGATCAACTGATGTGGATCAGAAAACTTTTGCGTGTTAATTCACACCGCAGAACTCAGTTAAACTGGTCACATGACCTATATAGTATACAGGGCACAGTATAGGTCATGTGACCAGTTTAACTGAGTTCTGCGGTGTCGAATTAACACGCAAAAGTTTTCTTTATCCACATCAGTTGATCTACATCAACGTTGGTGTGAAGAAGGTCTAAGATTATATATTTCCCATATTGCTAACTCTAATAAACCCCGGTTCGTTCACGAGCGTAATTGCTAATGAATCCCGGTCTTGAATAAACTCCGTTTGTTAGGGGAATTCCCATTGGCTTCAGCGTCCCATTTTTTGATAGCTTCCCGCGCAATACATAGGGTATTAATGATCGAAATATCAGATATATAAAATTCCGGTACTGTATGGATGCTTGTTTCTGGTAATTTTGTGTCATTTTTAATTTATTAATACCAACTTTGAGGAAATTGAGATAATAAATTGAAATAATAGAGGGATTGAGCAGGTTTCGTTTAATCTTGACAGCGCTTGTTTTTTTTGCCAATGCGCATGCGTGGTGACGACATAATAGGTTTGTGGTTGACGGCAGACGACAATTTCGTTAGTTTAACGTATTACCACAACGTCTTTGACGAGCATAACAACTTTTACGACGCATAATTTATTGATGCGCATGCGTAAGTGTGTTTATCGTTCTCGTTAAGATTAAAGGAAACCTGTACGTGCAATCCCTCTATTTTATGTACCACTCTATTTTATGTTCCTTTTAAATTTTCGGAGATTCGAGAAGTACGAATGTGCCCGCCATGCATATGTGTAGGCGACCACCATGGACCATGTTCCACTAGGGCTCTTCCTCCACGTGACCTACTCTAGCGAATCATATTGCTGCATTGTACTTGGGTCATGCGGCACCTACGCCACCTACACGGAAAGGCTGGTAGACTTACACGTGGTTTTTTTTTAGTACAGTTGTAGTAAGTGATAGTAGTCATAGTACATTACTGTTTCTTTTGCTGTGATTTTGGTCAGTGGTCACCATGAAAAGATTGTCATCAAACTTGAGGTAAGTGATAAACATTGCATTAAATATATTCAAAATGTGTTTTTACACGTCATTAGTGTACTTATAGACCTAGCTTAAACCTGTGGCCTAGGTGGATGCTTTTCGACTTAATCAATAATATGGCCTACATGAGTGTGACTAAAAAGTTGTGACATTTCTGACAATTCGCTGGTCCTCATCTTTTAGTTGACAATACTTGACATAAAAGTCGGAAATCGTGTTTAAATTTCCAGTAATCTCATATTTATCAAACAACGATTGGTTAAGTTGATATTAAGCGCACGTGGTGTTTCAACAACAACGGACCTGTTATCTTTATGCTTTACCACGTGGTAGTTGAGATTGTCGAACCTAATACTAGTACATGAAGTCTGAAGTGATCCTGAATAATACTTGATATAGGCCTAAGTGTACATGTACATAAAAAATGATTAACTGTTTCACTGATTTTATCCATGTAACAGGCATCCGGAATGCTAAGCGGATTAATAAGACTAATGAGAAAATTGTGAACTTTGGCTATATGGCCTAGGTCTAAAACGGTAAAGTGAAAATTGGCCCTTTTGGATATGGAATAAATCTAAGAATGTTAAAATGGTGATATTGGTCATATTTTGAAATTGTTGTTTCGTCAAATGAAATGCAATTTCATTATTCTTAATTTTTTTTCAATATTCATTATTCATGCTTGTATGTGGCATTGTTAACAAATTTGCATTATATAGGCCCGTTAAGAATTCTATTAGGTTTTCACTCGGAATGCTGTTTTCTACATGTAATTGCGACCTTTCAGGAACAATTTTCTCAAATCTACCACCTGTTGCTAGTATTCGTATACAGTAGGTATATAATTAGGCCTAACAAATCCCTGACAATGTACATGTATAGCTGTGCTGTTTTTGGGACGAAATGGGATTATTACAACCAGCATCTTTTTTTAAAACAAGACTATATAACGGTTCAAAGAGTTAAAGATGGACTTGTTGTATATGTAGGAGTAAGTTTAAGGAAACACTTTTATTTTTAGCAGGCGCGGATGTTGCAAAAGGACAGGTTGGACGATAATTTCTGTTTTGCAGCTAATTCACGCCCCATTTGCAAATCAACCCAGCCTGAAAAACTCAAGGAATTCTGCTTTACTTTTGCCAATAAATAATGTAGGAAAATGCGGGAAATGACCTAAATTGCAGGCGGGTGCCCTCGGTAACTTCACTAGCAACCCGTGCTTTAAATAAGCACGATTTTTCTATTTCTCACCACTGAACATTTTTTTTTATCCACGTGGGCCTACGGTCGCAAATGGCCCTGCCATGCACTGTGCTAAGTTTATCTCGTGAATCATATGCTGGCATTCATTGCTTCCATCCATTGGTCAATCTAATGACCTTTTAAGTAATAGCTCTTGTTGTGGGGGGAATTGCCATTTGGGTGCATTTCATATTACCATATTCAAACAACTTGAGGACATGATCGATGCATTGCAGGCTACTGGATTACGTGGGGGGTTGAGATATTGCTGGGGTATCGACTTGAATTCAAATCGATAGCTGGAAGGCGAGACTTTTAATGAAGTAGAAGCATTTACTCTGAATATCCAAATGTTTTTGTTTTTTGCAATGACGTAGTTTGGTAGATTATCTTCCAAGTTAACTTGCATCATTATCAGCATTCCTCTTTCTGAAAATGTTGGCATTTTTACAATTGAATCAGTTCCATGTGTTCCAGTGGTACTAGACAGTGGTGGAATAAGAGTTAGGAGAACACAAAACCAATGGAAGGTCACATAGTTATGGAATACCCTCAGGCTAAGGTCCTTTGGGAGGTGGCACAGTGCGCTATGAATGGAGGGGTGGACATGGAAATTCCCCTTTGTGTTCCACCCCTGCCCAGACATTCTACGAAAGGTCCGGTTAGCGGATTTTGATGGTGTTAATTGGAGCAGAGGCCTTGCCCTTTGGAATTAGTAAACCGATTATCTTATGGAATGTCTGCCCGTAACCTATATATGGAAAAAAGTTAGGGCATACTAGGAAGTATCGATTTGTGTACTAGATGGGCAAGTCCCTTGACCTGATTTCTTTCAACTCAGGTTATCATCATGTGATACATTTTGTGTAGACGACATTTGCATTGGCGTATTTAATATCACGCTATATATATAGTTTTACATATGCTTAATTATGCTTATTAGTATTGTTTCTTGAAAACGTCGCCAATGCAAATTGCAGTTCTAACCTCCTTTTTCTTTGGGTCTTTCTGGATTTCTGTGCTGCAGCATGCCATGGCTAATACGTTATCTACAGGATTGTGCCACATATTTAGAGGTCAATTTTAGTACCCTTTATTAAAGAAGTTGTTCTGTGGGGTCGTCCATAAATGACGTCACACACTAGGGGGAGGGGGGGGGTTAAGAAATGTGACGTCCCATAACAAGTTTGATCAAAATATTTTTACAAATTTCAGTTTTCCATTGCATCCTATTTAATGCATGTTTTCTTCTGCAATATCAGAGTGCAGTCACATATACATACAGAATACAATGTCAATAACCAGTTTTCGAGGGGGGAGGGGGGGTCGGAGATTTGTGACGTCATATTTGAGGGGGTCTGACTGTTTGTGACTAAGTGTGACATGGGGGAGGGGGGTTAAAAATCTGCCAAAATCGCGTGGCGTCATTTATGGACAGCACCTGTTGTACATTTCTAACAATTCGCTGGTCTTCATCTTGAGTTTTTAGAGAAAGCATGATACAAAGTTGAAGGGATGCAACGTTGGTGTTATTTTTGAGCTTTTGTTCAAAAAATGTTTTGTGAATACGGGTTAGTCTTCAGTTCTCAGTTGCCACTGTATACATGTATGCAATCCCTAGATTTTGCAAAAGCATTCATGATGATGGAAGGCTTCAGCCTCGTGCTAAATTCAAATGCCCATTATGGCGCCACAAAAGCACAAGCTCCATACTGCAGTTTGAAATTTTTGTTCCCCACCCGCAATTCGAAACCGACCCTGGAGGAGCTTCTGCCCAACAACCCTTCCCAAAAAAAAAAAAAAAAAAAAAAAACCATCCGAATGCCCAAAAAAGAGCAAATTGTGCGGAGGTGGCCAAAATGTCGTTGATTTTGAGCCAAGCCTCGCGAAATGGCTTTTCCTCTGCTCAACCCGTCCCTACAACGCATTTTTTACCATTTTTTTTTTTTTTTCCATCTTCATTATTGCCAAACAAACGTCTGTGACGATCAAGGAAGCGATTTCAAACGGCCTCGAAGATGACATCAGAGACGTTCCTCAATATAGCAAACGTTTGCCTTTTCCTAATGCAACCTGATGGAAGAAGAATGGGCGTGGGGCACACATAAATTGCGAGAATTTTTAGATTTCGGTACTAACCCAACGAAAAGCTGACATTGAAGATTATGTGTTGCCAAAAGTCGAGAGATGCCACCACCCTCTTCTGTCATTTTGCTTTCATTGCTGTCGTTTTCGCCTTTCCTCCACTTTGAAGCATGGCTGTCACTCTTATATATACCTTCTTCATGGTCATGAAAGTTGTTTTTCTGGCTCGGTGACTAAAAACTTCCAAGAAACGGCTATTTTAAAATAAGTTTGTCATGGCACAAGTTTTGGATTTTTTTTTTTTTAATTGAGAGCAAAGGCGCTGTTTTCAAGATGAACTCCTCAAGCGGGGTTTTCTGGAGCAACAACCGGTTCTCATCAACGCATTCCAATTAATTGTTCCCGCATACCTGCACAAATATCCAATTTCAGATAGCAGACTCCAATTAATGCAAAAAACAATGGACTACTATCGGTGCATCTGTTTACATTTCAAAACATCTATGGGATAGCTCTGCCAACCGGGATTACTGTCAACAAATACGATTGTTTGGAAACTAGAGGTGACCATGAGCACCTAGTGGAAGGTGTTTCCTAATTTTGACAGCCCCCCCCCCTTTTTTTTTTGGTGCCGTTGATAGCAAGTTTATCTTGGAGTTGAAGGGATGCATCTAGTCTTGATACGACATAGTCAACAGTAATTATTGTCAGTGCTTTCATGGTGATTTTTAAAGCCTCACACCATCAGTGCCATCAGCAAGATGGTCTTGATGATGGTGTGAGGCTTAAAAATCACCATGAAAACACTGACAATTGTTGACTACATGTAGGTCTCTATCAAGATTTACCTCATGCCAGCCGTGCCTTACTTTACAAGACAAGAACATACAATGTACATGTTTCTTGTGGTGATTTTAGATTTGACAATGAAGTACTTTATTATTTTTAATACACTGTGTATGCTTTGTTAAAATCAGAGGGATTGTGCAATAACCTTTAGTTCATGTTAATATAAATTAATTCCCGTATCGCTTATTTTGTATATTTGGTAAATTGGTAGTTGTATTATGTACTGTATACATACATTTCTATAATGCAATCATACAAATCAATAGTTACCTTAGTTAATTTTATTTTAGTTATTGAGTTACATGTATTTACCTACAATTAAGTTACATACAGATCACAATTGCTTTAAGAGGCTAGCATAACCAATTAATAATAATGGACTGTACTAGGAGATATAATAAAGATAATTTAACAACAAAAAAATGTAATACACAATTGGTGGTCTCCTTTTCTTTGAAGTAAATTTCTTAAATCGTTATTATCAGCGACAATTTAAAAAATATATAAACTGAATTTAACCTCTCAAGGGCGTTTTAAAAATAGATTTTAGTCCTAAAAATCGGTTTTTTGTTTCAAAAATCTATTTTTAAAATGCAGGTGAGATATTAAATTCAGTTTAAATAATTATTTTTTTAAATTATCTTTATTAGTTCGTGCACACTTATCTCCGGCAGATTTGTTATATTGGTTAAGCTTGCCAAAAATAGCCAGTAGATCCTATTAAAGCAGTTTACATGCATTATATATATTCTTATCAATTTCAAATTATATTTTCATTAAATTCGTGAAGTCCTCATGGGCAATTCAAAATTTAACCCCCTGGCATAGAAATAGCAGAGATAACCAGAAGTATAGACTGTAGAGGTCAGCTATAAGCTCATAATACTTAAGATTATGATGCGTTGATAGCGGTTTTAAAGCTCAAGAGATTATTTTTGACAATTCATTGTTCAACTATCTGGTATATCCATCCTTCTTATGATGTCCCAAGCATGCCTGGCCTTTATTCATCTCTTTTACTTGCATGACCTTTCAAACTAGGTCATTTTTCCTAAACAAAAAATTACCATCATTAGTGGGCGTCCAAAACGACAAATGTCATCCTTGTTAAATGGTCCTTAAAGGCATTTACAAGCAAGGATTACAGTTTCATTACAAGGACATTTGTTGAGTGCCGTAGTGTTTTCTCAATCAGGGATATTGTCAAGATCCGAATCAAGAAATTAAAAAAATCTTTATCTAAAATCCAGGCATCAGCATATAGCAACACCTTGGTTGGTTCTCACGCACTGTTGCCAACTGCTATGATCTGTACCATGCAACCAGTTTGCACAATTTCGAAGTGAAATTTCATGGACCTAGTTCAATCAAGAGCATTTAAGGTTGACATTTTGTTGAATGTTACGTGTTTATCATTTTCAGTGAACCTAACTGAATTTGATCACCTTTGGTACTTCTCAAAAACGAAATCGTATCGTTAAACTACAGCAAGGCTATGTACTGTATATAAAAATTGTACATGCAGTAATTATAGAGATAAAGCTGTACGAGCAATTACGATTACGTTTACGATTTATGCGTCATCAACCGCAAACACGCATGCGTGGGTGCCAAAAAGCGCAGATTTGCGTAAAGATAGTTTATGACGCGTAAACGTATCGTAATCGATCGTGCTGCTTTATCTCGCTATTGTTACTTCATAAGCGACGACACATTCCTGTATTCCCTTGTCTAAATATTAAGTGTATTTAGTATGCTTTTCTGAATACTAAGTATACTAAGTTCAAAAAAGTGCACTTGGTATACTAATTGAAAATCAAGTATACTATTCCTAGTATACTTTACTGTAAAGTGTACTTATAAGTATACTATAAATTATACTGTTGTTCAAAAAAGGTGCACTTGGTATACTTTCATTTTGACTAGGGTTTACTTGGACATGCGCAGTAAGACATTCTGCAGGCTTATTGATCCAGGGCTTAAATTAATAATCGTTTTGTAAAGTTACAAAATAATGAACGATTAATATAGGACATGGTTAGTTGTATTGGATCAACAGTCAACTGACATTAGCAAATAAAAGTACTAATAAGTTTTGATTGTTTTTTGAAATGATGGAAACTATACACGTATGTTTCAGAACTCTTCGATGCATCTTTACTGCTATAGTCTGCTACAATTGTACATTGCAAGTTCCCCAGGGATTTTTGGGTTGTACATCCATATAAAATAAGTGAAATGCAATGATCTTCCTATTTGTGGTCCTCAGAATGCTACTTGAATATAAGGGAAAACAGAAGTAGTTTTCTAAAAGGCAGAAGAAGGAGGTGTTCAGGTGAACGCCCTTGGAGCTTTTTGTTTCCCATTGGCGCTTTTGTTTCCCCATGACATTTCGTGTCCGCATTGACACTGGGTCCCATGAAACCACCTGCAATGATCAACCCGAACAAAAACACTCCTGAATGAAGACGTATAATTATAGTTTTATACAACTCCAAGAAGGTATTAAAACATCTTCATTCATTTGTTGGGAAGGGTCTATAAGCTTGTCACGGAGCAGGTTGAAGCAACTTCTGAAATGTTGGTCTTGCTACACAGTTCAACATGTAGTGTAATTCTTCTTATCCGACATTTACTATACTTGTCTACAGGTTGAAAGTGACGATGATGTTATGATTGTAAAAAAGGGCTTTTTTAAAAAAATCCAAGTGGAAGTTTTTAGGGGTTGCCAAATTACATGTTGTTTATTTCTATTCAAATTCCATTACAATTGCTGGTGACGGAAAACAAGATCGCCTGCAAGTAACCACTGTGTAATAACTGATTACTTTTTATTTAAAAAAATTATATTTTGAAAAAAATGTAGTTGCAAACAGAGGTACTTAAGATGTTTTCCAACAAGAATGTTCAAGTATGCATATACTGTACCTTGTGTCATCCTTCAATTGATTTTTAAATACGCTGGAGATAGATCAACTATAGAATATAGTTACGAGGGTTGCCTACCAGAATAAGTATTTTTTTCTAAATTATTTTTTAATTAAACTTTGGAATCTGCTAGGAACGATTGGAATATACGATATGACCTAGCATAAATATTCTATTATTTGTTTATTTTTTTATTTACTTTTACTGATTACTTTTTATTTAAAAAAAAATTAAATTTTGAAATTTTTTAATTGTATAAAGAGGTAATTAAGATGTTTTCCAGCAAGGATGTTCAAATAGACATATACTTTACTTTGTGTCAGCCTTCAATTGATTTTTAGATACGCTGGAGATAAATCAACTATAAAGAGTATAGTTACGAGGGTTGCATACCAGAATAAGTATTTTTTTCTAAATTATTTTTTAATTAAACTTTGGAATCTGCTAGGAACGAATGGAATATAATGTACGATGACCTAGCATAAATATTCTATTATTTGTTTATTTTTTTTATTTATGTATACTTCATGTAGGCCTATATATTACATCCTTGTATATATGTATTTATGTATATATATTAGACATATTTCCGTGAAATGCAATATACATATGCAAAAATTTAAACAAATAATAGAATGTTTATAGGCTATGCTAGGTCCTCGTACATTCCATATGTTCCTAACAGTTTTCAAAATCAAATAAAAAAATAATTTAGAAAAAAAAGGCTTATTCTGGATTGCAACTTTCTTGCATGTAGTAACACGTCAACAAATTATCCAATTTGGCGATATGTTTATTATAAATTTCACATGCATAATTGTAGCATTACAATAGCATTAAATGTACACTGTACATGTAACTATACAGTTCTAAACAATTCTTTCTAAATCTTTTTCAGACTTTTCATAATCCCATTCCCTGTTTAACTAATTTAATGTTTTATATCAATTAAAAAATGCTGTAAATAATACCAAATTGATTTGTATGTAATTTAAAAGCTGCATCGAATGCTCCAGTTCCGCATTCTTTTAAATGTTTTATTACTGCAATTACAATTATTTAGGAATATTTACATGCAATAAGTCTGTTGTCAAACACTGGTATTCAAATCATTCGAGATTTTAACACGTTTGTTTACATCTTCCATCTTGAGAGGAAAAAATATTTTTTCTGGTCTGGTCGAACTTGTTTTTGTTGATTGGCAGTGTGACTGCTGCTGTTATTACATATGTCTGTGCAAAGAGACGACAGATCATTAATTATTTTTTTAAAATAATGTTGACCACAAAAATGGTTCATAAAGTGAGTCTTGAAAATGACTTGGGCGGATAGGTGGAGTGTATATACCATTTCGGCCTGACAATTTCTTGCATATTAACTGCTCTCCTCATCACACTTACGAGTACATCAGTTAAATGTAAGAATATCGTGCCAATGTCCATCTAACATACATGTACATGTAAGTCAAACTTTGTGTAAAACTAATGTTGGACAACTAGATGGCTCAGTTTCTTATATATACATGTACATTGAATGGGGTGACCACAAGTTCGTTGTGTAGGTGAAAATAAAATCACCAAGTTTTATTACATTGTTGAGTCTGTCTTTGGTCAATACATCATCCTCTTTAATTGAAAGGTCAAACTATATATAATTTCGAATTCGGTACTAAAAATTGTTTTAGTTAAGTGCGTGCACATGCTTTTTGTAAGCGAAAAATCTCACCAAGGGATGAAACATTCGCTCGTTATACCGAACGTTCGTTTTACAGAAGTATGTTTGTATACAGAAATACAATTTTTGCCAAATGCTGGAGTCTACCATATGCACTAAAGATGCATGCTTGCAGATTTTGCGTGTGCATTTTTTTGAGTACCCCTTAATTGCAGCGTTAGAATGTTTTAAGATAGTAACTTTAAAAACCTTGGCATCGAATTGCCGTTCGTTATAAACAGTTATTTATAGTGTTGTGGGATAGTAAAGAGATCAGCCGGACCGTTCGTTATATCAAGAACCGATTATGTTCAAACGATCATGGATTCTTGTAATGTTAACATTACAAAAAAGCATTACTGCAAATATGCAAATGAAGGTATATTGTACTTGACAAATTGTATCATTGAGTTATTACATCTACGCAGCCCACAAAGGTGCAACCTATGAGAGATGTCATCTAACTTAACTATCAATTATCAAAGCAATTTGACCTATTAAATTATTATTAGGTTATTTTTTTATTTTATCTCAGGTTTCATGCAAAAAAATCGACATTGGTGAAACATCCGTACGTCACTATATATAATAGCTTAATATCATGTAGCTTGTAAGGATTTTGATTTTTTGGAGGACTTGTGGGAGGCATAATGAGAAAACTTGGCCTTCCTGTCATGCATCATTCCTATTATTAGTAATTAAGTGCATGAGGTTACATAATTTTCAATGAAAAAGCGATTTTTTTTTCTAATTTGAGGTTAAGTAAAGCGTGATTTCTTGATAACGAGGAGTGGATTTTTTTTCTTAAAATGTGATCAAAATTAAAATTACGGCCTATTGTCTTCAACTGGATTCTGAAATTTCGTTTTGATTTAGCCTTCGTTTAGGACATTCGTGACACGTGTCAAGACTGTTTAATTTTCGCAGAATTCACTTCCCACCTACTGCAAAATGCTAACGAGTTAAAGCTGTAAAAGAGTGGAAAATAGGGGTGTAAATGTGCAGAATGAGTTAAAAATCAAAGCGACCTTTGGCTCACCCTGTATACTCGACATTCCAAATTTATGAGCTGGGTTTGATGAAACATGATGTACTGCTTTCTGTAAACATTACATATTTATAATCATGCGTTAATTTCACAAAACATTTTTTTAGGAAAACTGATGTTGAACTTGTTATTACATCAGGAAGAAAACATTTTTTTTTTCTTTATAAAATATGATAACATACCACTGCATGCACAATTGTTAAGCCTACATTTACAATGAATATTATATGTATTACCTGAAGTAATGTTTTTCATTTAGGATACATCACTATATAATGAGGTTGATATAAAACATACATACATTGTACATGTACACTAATATAATCTTGAAAAAAAAGTTCTGTTGAATAAGTTTTCTACATACATGTACATGCTATGGTTGACAACATTGATTAATGTCTATTGAAATAGCAATATACACTTAAAACATAATTAAATTCTTAAAAAGTAAAAGTAAGGCCAGTTTTAATGTATACTTCTTATTTCTTGGTATAAACATTTTTTTCACAAATTTGTGTCCAACCATTTTGAGACCAACAACAAAATCCATGACAATAATATGCTCTCAATTTCAGTTCACTACATGCATGTGAAATGTTGTATATACAGTGTACATAATCATCATAAACTTTAAATGCAAAATTAGGGCATTTGAGAAACTTTCATATTTAAAAAAATATATATTTACTGCATATAAGGGGTGATATAAAAAATAAAAAAATATAATTTTTTATTGAAATTCCACGGAATCTACGTGTAGTTTCGACATGTAATTGGCCTATAATATTACAGATATAAGCAATTCTTTTACAGAGTCTTTTACAGAGTCTACATGTCTTTATCGTGCTTAATTTTCTTTATAGTGCTTAATTTTGTTTGGATGAAAGTCCTTACTTTTGGAAAATCTCATACTATGTTACAAATTGATTAATTTTTTCGTTTTGGAATGTTTTCATTTTTTTATATTTTGAAGTAGTGTTGGGTGTTTGGCTTGTATTAATTAATTCAGCGTATTTCAATCATGGTGTCCCTCGTCCTCCCTCTAAATGGTCCTTAAAATGTTTAGATTACCTTTTAGAAGTCCTTATTTACTTTTTGGACATAAAAACCTGTACGAATCCTACGGGGCCATGGGTTGAATACCCCGACTTGAAAACCTGCACGAACCCTGAATAAAAAAACACCCCTTTCTCAAACTAACAAACTTTAAGGGCCGGTTGCACCAACTATAAGATGAAAATCTAAGGTTTACTAACCTCGGGTTATAATATATCTCCATGTTAACCTCAAGGTACAACCTCAAGGTTAACAAACTTACAGAAAAAAATGGCCTGCATCTTATTCTATAGAAAACATGTATATTATTAACTTGAGGTTGACCCTATCTATACTGACTGGGTTAAGCTAGTGTTATACAGCAGATTAACCCTAGGATATTCCTAACCTCTGTGCAGCCAGCTCTATAAGGTGGATAGTTTTACATGTACATCTCAAGAAATACATTTAGCCCCAGGTCACACTAGGCTGGAAACGCGCGTATGGCTAGCCTCAAACAAGGCTTTTAATTAAAAATTAATTTTCGCACGAGATATTAATGTGAAAATAATGTGCAAAAAAATGCTAGCCAATTAAACGCGCGTTTCCAGCCTAGTGTGGCCTGTGGCTTAGATTTAGAATACATTCTCAAGAAATACATTTAGCCCCAGGCCACACTAGGTTGGAAACGTGCGTTTGGCTAGCCTCAAACAGGGCATCGAATTGAATTTAAATTCTAGAATTATCAAATTTGCACATTAATATGTCGTGCGAAAATTCCTATTTCATTAAAAGCCTTGTTTGAGGCTAGCCAAACGCGCGTTTCCAGCCTAGTGTGGCCTGGGGCCACAATATACGATTTTCGACCCCTTTTCTCTCCCAAAAGTTCAAAATCAAGTGTCGAACCCTGCATTCTCTCTTCCCCCATTGTCCAAATTTGGTTAATTTGCTATACAGTTTGGAAAATTCGAATGAAATTTCGTAAACCGATAAAAAAAAAACGCACTGTTTAATTTCCCCAAGATTAAGGGGAGGGGGGGAGAAGTAGGGTGGCAAAAAGTTGAACAACAACAACAACCAATGTTGAAAGCTAGTTCGCCCTCGGTCCGGCGCGAAATACGGAAGGCCAGAAGCCACGCAATAGCCAGTGGCCAATCAGGTGGGGTCCCAGACCCCTCGGCCTCATTCCTATGCTGACCATCCTAATAGAGGGTCGAACCGCCGAGGAGGTGGCGGGAGGATGTCCACACTGTCTCATTCTGTCTTTTTTTCTTCCACAGGCCGAAGCGTGCCCTTGACGTCGTGGGAGTGCGACTACTTTCCGGACGCTCCCTCCCCCCACCACCCCCAGATGAAAACCGCCCGGCGAGGTGCAGGCAAGTTCTAAAAGTGGTAGAAAACAAGGGCGGTTTTTCCACGCTCGCTCCTCCACCTTCTCCTCCAAACGGCACACTTGCAAACCGGCGTACCAGCGCGTCCCCACGCCGTCACCATGTTCACCTCCTCCCCGTAAACCCCAGCCATGTGGCCGAGCTAGCGGGCCGGACTTTGCCCGTGCGTACCCGTCCCATGGATCCCGGCGCACCGCCGGCCGTCGAGGAGACGTCCAGGAAGCGCAAACGGCTCAGCGCCGTGCTGGACAAACTGAGCAGCCAGGTGCAAGAACGTCGGTCGGCAGAACCCGACGACGGCGAATCGGAATCGGGTTCCCCCAGCGCTCCCCCGGCCGCACCGGACTCGCTGGACGACGGTAGCAGCGAACGATCCCTCTTTACCGACTCGGACGCTGCTGCAAGTCCGGCAACCGGCGCCGGCACACCGGACGACGGCCGTATCGGCACTGCCGCCGAGGTGTTCCGCTTTGATAGTTTTGACCGAGAACGATACAAGTGTCGGGCCATTTCCGAGGAGGAGGAAGAAACGCCGCCGCCGCCGGCCGACCACCGGACGCCGCCGATTGTCGAACGGCTCCGAGGACTCGGGGTGCGATCCCCCCGGGTCAGACGGAAGGATGTGCCGGACATGCGTGTATTCGAGCCGCCGAGAACGCCGAGGTTTCATGTCCAGGAATGTGACAGGTCGCCATTTCCGTGCTCGTGTCCGCCACCCCTGCAGCAACAGCGCCCCCTGTGGCTGGAGGCTGCTACGGCCGCCGGCGAGCGACTTATGGTGGGTGGGGTACCCTCTTCCCCCGTGTCGCCGCTGACCCCAAACACCCCCGCGTCACCCGTGAGTCAGACGCTCTTGGAACACTTTTTCCATACCCGATACCTGCCTGATTTGTATAAGCGGAGATGTCACTCTGATGGCGATTTGCAGCAGTGGGTGCAGGAGGCTGCCGCCGCCGTCACGGCGTCGCCGGCGTCGGCCGGTGCCGTCACTACCACTACATCTGCCCGCACTGGACGGCCCATCCCAAGGCCGTTGTTCATACCGGCGCTGCGCAAAGGTGGGAGCCTGGAGTCGGACCAGTCAACCCCGCAGGACTCGCCCCTTGACCTCTCTATGCGGGCGTCTGGATACGGGGGGAGGGGATCACCGTGCGTCGGGGGACGGTCTAGCAGTATTAGCTCAGAGTCGAGCCCTGGGACGCCGCTTAACCCTAGCCCACAGCCGACGCCCCTTAAGGTGAGTTATATATGAATCCCAACCACCCCCTTTTTTTTCGGTCCTGGTTTTTGTAATGCGAATTCATGGGACCTGACCCCGTTTTGGAAAAGTCAGTGGTTTTCAAACTCTAAGAAATTACTATGAAAAACGTGTACAGGCAAACCTCGGTTTTATGAACTAATGGTTTGGTAACATCGAAAAGTTCAGATAATGGAGGTAGACATTTTTAAAAAAAATAGAAAATTAATTTTTAGAATCTATAGGAAACAAGTAAATTAAGTATTCAAAGTTATTTTATCCCATTGCATGTAAATCACTTTTGTTGGATAGGTTTGGAAATATCATGAATTTTTGTTTCGCCATCTTCATTTTTTTTGTGTGCGAAATCTCATGTATTAAATTAATAATCCCAAGGCTGAGGCCCGAATCAGCCCCCAAACCGTGTGGTCGACAACAGCCACGTGCAAATGAGTTCATATAATAGAGGGTTCATAAAATAGAGGTTTTACTGTATGTTGAAATTGGTGTTAATTAAGATGGTGAATGTTTCGTTAACGTTCGAGCAAGGCCAAGAGGAATTACGAAAGCACAGGTAGCTTTAAGGCTATAGAATCAACTGCATGTAGCTAAACAGTAGAATCTGTCTAAATGCATCCTGTGAAAAAGAATATTCTTTCTAAAAGCATAAAATGAGCGGGTCAAGACATGTCTAAAATAACCTATATTCTGTTCTGAAAGCACATTTTCCACTGACTCTCTAGAGTATGCTTTGACCAGTGACAATCTATAGTCACCGTCATCAAGATCATTGCTTCTAATAGAATTACACCCATTACACGACGGATACGGTGGTGGGCATGTGGTGATCGCCATACCACCACATGCTCACCATCTTGGAGGGCACCCTGTCCAAGGCTTGTTCTGTTTGAATCAAAAATATAGGGAAACATTCCCAAAAAGATCCAAAATTATTAGCATGATTGAACCTTTGTCGTTCTGTCATTAACTACTTTTGCATTGACCTTTGGTCGAACAACTTTTGAACCCATAAAGTGAACCTTTCAATTTTTATTGTTCTTGACCATTCTTGGAAATACTCGAACAAGTAAGCAGTATTCAGGTTCATTACCACCTATAGCGACACACATTTCATGCATGTGGCAACATTAATTTCCAATATGTCAGCTTACCTTTTCATTAAAATAGCGACAAGTGTCATTTTGCTCCAGTCGTGCAAGAGGAAGTGAAAAGGTGCAAAAAGGAAGTTGGTAGTTTAGAAAAGCAATTTATTACATGCACATTTTGCTGCTCTGTGGAGATGCTGAATGTGACTGTAGCTAATTTACCATTTATCTAATAAACCCATCCCTTTTATTATATCATAATCATTTTAAAGTGATTGGTTGAGATTTGAATGACAAATATCTGGGGAGTTTTAGCGAGGTTTACCGGGTTCCAAAATACATTGAAATATAAGGGAAAAATACTTTATTACAAACTCAACCATCTTTAATATGCATATTACAAATGAGGAAATTCCCCTTTTAACTTTTTAACATCATTTTACGTTAATAAAAATCTAATTTTAAACGTTTATTTAACCGAAATTAAGCTTTCTATCTAGCATCCTAATTAAAATCCAATTTTCAATCTAAGATAAAAAGGCATCAATAAAGGTGTTCACAAATATAACCCATCTTTTGCGAAGCACATTTATGTTCTAGTGTTTCTGCATGAGCACCTGTAATTTGGCACCAATAAAGGTGCTCATGGACACCTTTTTAATTGAATGTGCTGTATCAAAGTACTTACCTTTAAATGTACTTTCAATCTCCTAAGGTGCCTTTAAAGGTATATACTTCGAAATGCAAAGTACCTTTTTTGGATGAAAATACCATTTGATATAACTTTACAATACCATTAAAAATTCTCAAAAACCCTATATTTCAAAACACCTATTGAGACAACTTTTTTCCTTAGATGAAGACACTCGACAAAAGTATCTTAAGACATCTCACAATATTGTCTTACTCGACAAAACCATCTTAAACGACTACAAAAATATATTAAGACACTCGACTAAAATATCTTAAGACACTCAACAAATGTATTTTTTGGGACGTACGTTTGAGAAAAGTGCCTTAATCGATTAAAATATCTTCGGCTAAATTTAACCGAGTATCATACCAGATTTTGCCATATATTGAAACAGGTATGACCATATATGGGGGCATGTTTGGCCAAATCCAGATAAATCATTTTGATATGGCGATATGTGGTGACAAGTCTGGCCATCCTAATTAATTTTATTCTAGTCTAATATTATTATCTAAAAAATATATCTATAAATTTACCAGATTCGGCCATATATTGAAACAGGTATGACCATATATGAGGGCATGTATGACCAAATCCAGATAAATCATTTTGATATGGCGATATAATGTATGTGGAGACAAGTCTGGCCATATAGGCCTACCTAATTAATTTCTATATGGCTATTTTCGGATATAGCCATATACATGGATTCATGTATATGACCATATATAATTTGTCCACCCGGGCTGGTACGAGTTTATTTGGGTGTACCCTATACACTTTGAACACTTCTATTGACAGCAGCGTTTTTTTTCACATGGGAATTTATCCAAATTTTGTCTGTTTGCAGGGTTCGTTTGAACTGTCCATGATCTCTCCCCTGGCCAAGGGCGATCGAGAGCGCTTTTCCAGCCTGCTAAGCGTGCCAATGATGCGAGGCGATGTCCTCTCACCCAATGTCAAGGAGAGCGTAGCCGTACGCTTTAACCTGGATGTGTCACCGGTGGTGGAAGAGATGCCACCAGGTGCGGACGTGGCCTACGTGTGCCCAATCTGCGGACAAATGTTTTCCCTGCACGACCGCCTTGCCAAGCACATGGCCAGCCGGCACAAGAGCAGCAGGCAAAGCGGAAGTGGTGCAGGCGGCGACGCCAAGAGTTACATGTGCGACGTTTGCAAACGTTCTTTTGCCCGCAGTGACATGCTCACACGTCACATGCGTCTTCACACGGGGGTCAAGCCGTACACGTGCCGAGCGTGTGGTCAAGTGTTCAGCCGCAGCGATCACTTGAGCACCCATCAGAGGACCCATACTGGGGAGAAGCCCTACAAGTGCCCGCAGTGCCCTTACGCCGCCTGCAGAAGAGACATGATCACCCGCCACATGCGTACGCATGCGCGCTACGAGCTGCCAGACAGCAGCAGCAATGTGGGGGAGGTTCCAGAGGAGGCGTCACCCCCCGCGCCCCTGCCCTCTTCGGAGGAGGGGGGACCGCCAACGCCCCCAAGCGAACCCTCAGGGATGGACGTGACCCTGCTCAAGGAATGAAAAATGCTGTGAGAACCCTGATCCCGGAAGCGGCGATGGACAATGTGCTGGAATGTGTGTGGTTCATGGATTTTACGTCGGTTGGCTTACATTGACGGTGCCCCTAGAGTGTGGATTTCTTGGGAAACCTCTTTGCGGTAAGTCTGACTTCCGTTTACTCGTGGGACCTATAGGGCCCTTGACATGGGGACTTTACTATGGCCTGCGGAGGGACACGAAGACAGAATCATGTAAGGAATTCAGAACAATAATGAAAATTTAAACTTTGACGAGTATTTTCAATCTTGACTTTGAACTGAACCAATGCCAATTATCTGGACTTAAGGCATATAACACCTACCCCATTGATGAGTTTGGGGTCCTATAAATGTAATTACTTTGATGCTGTTTTGACATTAAAAAATGCAGTTTTGAGACATTAAAAAACGACGTTGTTTTAAAGTTTTTTCTATCACTTTCGATAATACACCCTATATTATATATTGCAGTTTGACGCCCCCTAGCGGTGTATGGACCATTACATTATTGTCACTAAGCTTTCTGTTAAATACATGATAAGTCGAGATTAATTCTTACAGTGCACTATACAATGTAGTTATAGTGCATCTATGGTAACATGATGTTAGTGAAACTAGTGCAATACATGTATTGCATTACATACAAGTTGTGGAAAACTGTTGTCTTAATTTGTTGTAGTGAAAATTAAGACCGTTAAAGCCTCTAATTTTTTTTATTTAAAACTTTTCAATGTCTTAAATTAAGACATTTGATCAAATCCCCTTATTAAAATGGCTTATATACATTAAAGGTATTGATTTTGTCTACAACAAAAGACACTATAAAAGTGTCTTATTTTAAGACACAATATTTCTTATAAAGTGTATTGTATTTGCTCTCAAGGACCCATAAGGAGCATCAGTTGAAATGGTAAGTCACTATTAGTGATGCAAAGTGGTTACAAACTAAAAATAATTAAGTTAAAATACACATGAAATGATATTTTGTGATTAGTCATCTGTGGTACATTGTATACATGTATTTGCCACCAAATAGCAACATTCAATCATAAATTCCAATCTGTTTTTTTAATGGGTTCCATTCGATTCTAATTTATTGATAAATTGCTAACTTTTGCAAAACCAGTTTAAAACACCAGGGAATTTTTCATTTTTTAAGAATTTACATGTCTTCTATCCACAATCTCTTGGTTACTGAATTTTAATGCTAAGTTCAAATGCCACTGGATATATACATGTGCAGTGGAATAAGCACACCACCAGTAAGTTAAGTCAGTTACTAAAATTAAATTTTGATTTGTTGCCCTAAATTAAATGTAACAATGCTCATTTCAAAAATAGGGGATTTCCATGTATCTCTGTATGCTTTATTATAAACTGATTGCCTCGATGTTCTGCAACCACCAGTGCTTAAAAGTTGGTTATACAATTGTATTTGATAGAAATATAGGCCTACAACAAATTTGCAAATAATTCGTGCCAAGATTTTTTTACTAACAGTTTTTTTCCCATGAAGTACACAACTCTTTTCAAGCAAATCCCGAGTTTTGTTTTTTCTACAAATAATGGCCTCTTGACAATACCTTGATGTTGATGGGGTTGTAATAGGCTTATTAGAAATATATTCTCATAAGAATCTAAGGAAAGTTTCATCGAAATTCATCGAAAAAACAATATTGAAGTATAAACAATCACGAGAAACTAAAGATTTGCACTACATATTTTATAACTTTTAAATTGAAATGTAATGCTTCCATAATACTGTTGTTGTCCAACTCTTAGATTTAAATCAGATCTCTGCAAGAACTTGTGAAAATGGTGTAAGGAACAAGAAAAAAGTAATTTGTGACAAACGTCGTTTAAACTATAGGGGTGGAAAAGCATTTGATGTGCAGTTTGGATGTTTTAACAACAACAAAAATCCTGTTTTTTCCCAATGCCAGTTGAGAATTTTGGCAAAGCTTAGATGAACGTGCCAGACGTCATAACTAAAAGTGTTCGCTATGCAATCCAGTCTTATATATTGACTATAATGTACTTTGTAGTTTGTACTGCTTGTTTTACAACAAATCTTGGAATAGAGAGCCCCAAATCTATGGTTTTATAATTGTCATAATACGAATTTGGTGCTAAGTCTTTTTTTATAAATTATGGTGTAGTTATATTAAAACTAGTTTTACTGATTTGATTAGTTATGTAATTTAATTTAAGCAAGGTTATTTGGGCGAAGGCAATTGGATATTTTTAGCATTTATGAAGTTGATTTTATTAAATATATTTTTAAAATTCTGATATAAGGTTCTTCATGGTTTAGTTTTATAAAGTTCGATTCTTGAAATTAATTTCTATAAACTGCATTTTTGTATACAGTGGAATTTGCTTATAACGATCTTTAAGGTAAGAAATCAGATCGTTATATCCGAACATCGTTTTATCCGGGTTTATGAAAAATAAAACGTACATATGTACGGTATATAGCAATAATAATGTGCATACATGTATGCACAAATAAGCTTTTACATGTATTTATTTATGAAATGTTTTGACTGAAAAAATAATAGAACGTAATAGTACATGTATTAACAAGCGGTTTGGTACAGGTAAATTTGCTGGAAATTAAGACTAATTTTGAAACATTTTTATAAAAAATGTGGTGTACAGTTTATCTAAAACTGGAAAAAGTAGAAGTCTTGTATACCAGTATTGAAAAAAAAACAATCAATAAGAAAGATAAGTTTGTAGTTTTATTTCTAAATTTCAAAATTTAAACAAGTTTAAAATGTAATTATTAAATTCGACTTTAAAATTCGAATTTAATACAAAATGCGAACTTTTTTTGCTTTTTGAAAGGTAATTTCGTTAGTAAAATACAATTAATATAATGTATTAAGACTCCCGATAAAAATACAACATAACTTTTGCACTGTAAATCATTTTGTCATTATACGTATGCACATAGAAAATGGAAAAAGGTGAAAAAATTAAGAAAATCGTTATGGGCGGATGAAAGAACCATTTTTCGTTTCAAAATGAGATCGCTATGTCTGGATTATCGTTAAATCCGACATCATTGTATCCAAACAAAATTACTGTACACCCGAACAAACCAAACGAACACATTGCTCGGAATTGTTATACCCGGCGTATCGCTATATTCGACATCGTTACAAGTGAATTCCATTGTAGCCTACATGTATATATGCTTGAGTACAAAAAGTTCTTCTGGTTCTGTTTAGATTATTTTGGATAATGTTGATATATATTCTGTCAGATTGTCACCGCTTGCATTTATAATCTTGATGGTTTTTTTTTGTCAAATGCACGATTCACTACAACTTTTTACTGTATTTTCTATAAAATTTTTATATAGGCTATTTTTTTTCTGGATTATTGATGGCTTCCTGCGAATTGGCGAGCTCATGTCATATAGCGGTGTTTGCTATCTCGCATTGACCAATCTGCATGCACGTTTCGACCTTAAACCAAATTCCTGACAATTTGCATTTTATCTGCACTTTTTAAACAAGACAGGTCTCCATAAAAAAAAAACTTGTCGTTGTTTTCCTGTTTTAGTTTATTCTTGATTTTAAGCCAAATTACCGACTACTGCAAAATCCCAGAAAAGCCCAAATAAAATGAGTTGCATATATATGACGTTTAGTTTTATTAATTGCTGTCCTGTCTTGGCCATGGCATCGTCGTTAGATAAGCTGGACCAATCCTTATGCACCCACATGTCCATGTACACCCAGAATCAGATCACATTTGTCACGTTTAATGTTGGCGAAGGTTTTGCTATTTTTATTTATATATATATTTTGCAGGTGCGCAAAGCGTAGTTAGAACAATGTTTTAATTAAACCTAATTGGAGATTTAACCCATTATTTATCGCCTGGAATTCTTGAAATCTGGGAGCAAAGTGGTGGGCGTTTTAACTGCTGCTACGTGTTCTGTAATTATAATGCAACGAGCCTTAAGCAAATTGGCACGAGGACGGATACTGTCTTACAGTCAAAAAAGACTGTCTTCACATAAAAACCAAAAATTTGGGTAGGTCTATTGTCTTCCACTAAAATAATAACACTTACCAAACTGGCCTCTGATTGATAAAAAAAATCTTTTTGATAGCTTATTCTTTTCTCAGAAAGTATGTTAAGGACAAAATGGTCTTGAATATATTCTCAATGTATATATAGTATGTTATCAAATGACTTGTACGTGTATTTTCAATGCACCATGTAATGGTCACACATCTTATGCATTACATCTTGTGATGATTTTGTATGGTGGATGGAAGACTTGGTGTGGTTGATGGAAGATTTGGTGTGGTTGATGGGAGATTTGGTGTGGTTGATGGGAGATTTGGTGTGGTTGATGGAAATTTGGTGTGGTTGATGGATGATTTGGTGTGGTTGATGGAAGATTTGGTGTGGTTGATGGAAGATTTGGTGTGGTTGATGGAAGATTTGGTGTGGTTGATGGACGATTTGGTGTGGTTGATGGACGATTTGGTGTGGTTGATGGACGATTTGGTGTGGTTTATGGGAGATTTGGTGTGGTTGATGGAAGATTTGGTGTGGATGATGGAAGATTTGGTGTGGATGATGGAAGATTAGGTGTGGATGATGGACGATTTGGTGTGGTTGATGGTTTTGGTGTATAGGACAATACAAGAAATTGCTTACACAAACAAAATTGTCACATTATCAGAGATTTAAATTGTATTTAGCTGATATTCTTTTAAAAAAGATTAAGTTTGTCCGGGGTTTTTAAAATTTTCTTATTAATTGATATTTCGGTGGTTACAAACCTTTGTGGGACACATGCTGTCCTCTCGTGGTAAGGCATAAAAAATTACACCCTGCATATTAGAAAACATACACTTTAAAAAATAAACTATCTTAATATTTTTTTAGAAAAAAAGAAATACGAGAAATATGTTTTTTTTAAGCTATCCAACCTTATGTCTGAAAAAATTAACATGGCATGTATTGGACTAAGATGTGTGAACTTATAATATCGTTAGTGAAATGGTTAAAAAGCATGTTGAGTGATACAACACATTTATACCACACCTTTATCCATAGCGGTTCATATATTTCTCTGAAGTGAGATAATGAAACAAATACAGATTATCAAAAATGATGTAAAGGTATTTGTAAATATAGCCTACAATAATCCTGTTATACAGTATATATGGTCGTGAAAGAATCCACCCAAATTTAGTACGAGCGTATATCACAGTTTTCTATTATCTATGATCTTGTATCTCTCATTGTTAAGTTGTGGGCTTCAATTGAGCTATATTAAGTAATTGCATGGTTGGATGCCGTGTGGTGTATTTGATTAATTTAAAGTGCTGATATGTAGGGCATGTTTAACATAAAACAATTGGCGAGGTTAGTTGAAACAATTTAAGAGATAATTGAGGTACATGTAATTAATTTATGGTATTGACAAGTCAATATCATAAGTCTACGATTTCTGAAGTTGGATTCGTGGAAATTGGCTATTAAAGTTTAAATAAACTTTGGTTATAAAAATGCATGATTAAGGAATCTAACTTGTTTAATTTTATTACTAGTCTTTATTGCTGTTATTCCCATATAACTTTATTCCTAGTATTTATACTTTTACAAAAATTGATATCTATTTTTACACGTTTTTTTAACATAAAAATTGTCTACTCGTTCGGCACGAATATTCTCTAACCTCCTAATTAAAAACATATTTCTGTTAATACTGTAGCTCATTTGAACCATAACGAGTCGTCTTGACATTCAAATTAGGATTCAGAAATTTGCAATTTAATTTAATTTTTATAACCCAAAAAGATGATTGATTTCAATTTCTCAATCACACACGATGTTTCCTAGAGAAGGGTTTGCCAAATTTACCGCACGATTTGAATAGATTTATATATAAATAGACATATAAATTGAAGAAAAAAAAATCTCGGGTAAATATACACGGATGATAAATGATCGAGGACAGTGACTTTTGGCATTTGTACAAATCCCCAGTTACCACTTGCACTTCTTCTCAAATCGTACGTTTGGGGAATGACTCCTGCAAAGCACCACCATTCTACCTATATAAGGCATAAATTTTAACCAGAGCCAGCTTCTGAGATATGCACCTTCTCCGAGAATTGAAAATTAACACATCCAGTACATACGTATTTTTGTGGGAAATTGATGGTGCTTTGCTTTTTCCAGAAGACAGATGCAGTTCATGACAGGTGGTTATTACATTGCAAAAGTACACACGCCAATTTTGGCAACTTGTGTGCCAACAGCCTGTCCGATAACCCCAAAAAATTCCTAGGAACTGTATAGAATTTTTATCTATTATTACCGAGTGTTAGTCCTTATGGGAAACATTTTTCCAAACTTTAAGAGTACTTGGTGACCTTTACCAATGTAAGACATTCTGAAACATTCATTTGACTTCTGTCCCATGTTAACATTTGATTGACTTAAGCTACAAGATAAACGTTGTTGATATAACTTAAAAAGGGATATAATGTGACTGTTACATGCATGTAGACTTGTAGTTGACTGTTATTTACCATCCTTCCCCTCCACACACACGCTTGCAACTGACTGGAATTCAGCTTTTAGAATTTGCAAAATAATTGGTACAACATCATATTTATAAAATAAAAATGTACATCTATATACTGTACATGTACATGTGCAGTATATGAGAATTGCCTTATGTAAAGGTGCCTGTACACCAGGCTACTTTTGCTGCGCAGCCAATTATAAAACTTCGCAGCTTTTGTAAGGAGTACTCATAACTTGTGCTCTCCGCAATGACCTCAAAAATTTCGACTTTGATGGGATTGGCCAATCAATCAGAATTCAAAAGTCGACATTTTTTGAGGTTATATGAACACAAGTTATGAGTACCCCTTACAAAAGCTGCGAAGTTTTATAATTGGCTGCGCTGCAAAAGTAGCCTGGTGTACAGGCACCTTGAGGGTAAAATCTGGAAACCAATCGAAACGCTGCATTTCAAGTCCATGCTATTCCATGCTCTACGCTGTTTTTACCCTTAAGAAGGCTGAGTGTTGCATGCATGTGGTTGACTGTATTTTACCCCACTATTCCCCCTTATTTTGAATCACCTTTAGAATGTGCAATGTACATGTATAAATGAAATAGTGGTTTACTATTTCATATTACTATTGATATCCTACAACATTTGGATGGTTGGTTGTATCACCCTTTTACTTCATCTCTATAGAATACATGTATACCTGAGATGTGCAGCCGACCACAATATTGTTCAAATCGAAAAATATGCATCCTGATTCGCTACAAGGGTCAGGTAAAATGGAATGCATTATATCAAATATCATTTCTTCAGTCAGAAACTCCTAACAAGCCCTAAAATAGCCACAATTGCAAACTGATCCTATTCGGATTTCATGTTAGTGACCTTATTGTATACCAAGGCTAAGGTTGAAACAATTGCTTAATTATACAATACGGCTTGATAAGAATGTTAGCTTTATTCGCAGATAAATATACTTTTGTATACGATTGTTGAGCTTATGCTATTGTGCAAAAATCTTAACTTTAATGCATAAAAGTTAGATATAGTACGCTATGCTAGCTCTGCATAAAAGAATGGGAAATTCCCCTTTTAACATATTTTTACTTGAATAAAAATTGACATCTACTCTCTATAAAAATATGCATACTCTTACAATTATCTAATTATACGAAGCTTGCCTCCTAATGTAAAAAAAAACTAATTTTAATTGATTATGAATTTTAATACAGGTTTGATAAGAGGACATTTTTTATATTAGTTTGTGTGATGATTATGTGAAATTGTTTGGCAAATTATAATATTTTGGGATGTAACAGCAATTGACTTTATACATAAATTGTTACATGGGCCAAATCCCAAATTTTTTACATTCAGTTGAGGTGACGGATTTATGTGTCTCAGGTACTGTAGGTATATTACGGCATTAATCATAACTGTCAGACATGGCCCATTAATCATGACAACTTCACACATGCATCTGTAGACAAATATGACAGATGTTCCACGGTTCACGACCTATAGGACTGAAGGTGTAGGCCTGATAAGCCTGTAGCCAATTTCTCTCAATCAGAAATTGAGCATGTACATGGACATGTTTTAACAGGTTCACAGAACATATCTTGGCACTATCATGGACATGGGAACTCCCAGAAAAGGATTGCACATCAATTTGTATTGCAAACTCTGCAGTCATATACCCTAATTTCGTTTGCCAAAATAAGGTTCTCTGCATTCCAGAATAGGTTCGCATTATTGTGAACGGGACAGAGAGCAATTAGCACCGTCTTGTGCTATCCTGGCCTCTGTCGTCGCCTTTGACAAGCCTTATTCCGACGTCGGTGGGCCGCACTGAATATTTGTCTTTTCACATCTTGATGGACAGCCGCGTGGGGGTCATAAATGCACCGAAATCAAGACGTTGACAGATGGCCTCCTGCGAATCACTTGCCGATGAGGGATGGCTGCCAAAGTGGTGCCCAGATCATAAGCCACCACGCTAAAAGATGCTGCTAACTATTCCACCTGTGCATGCAGAGAAGACAAGACAATGAAAGATGAATGAAGATGCTTTTCGGGTATCTGCCACGACATCCAAAGGATGGTTGGGAGGGCGTACCCGTTGATTTTCTGAAATGGACTTGTGTTGTTCTTGTGAAAGAGTTGGTGACAATCTCCTTGTCTTGTAAGAATCTCCATGGTCATGAGCGGCAAGTTGGTTGCTGCCAGCTTTACAAAGGGTTCTTACAGACATGCAAAACCTGGAATTGTCAGGGAAGTTGGATAGATTTGGCATAGTCGGAGAAAGTGATTGATTTTCAAATGGGGAATCTTTGGGGAATTCTAAATAAAGTTAAAATGACAGTGGAAAGAGGGTTTCTCAAATGTAGTAAAATGTTCTCTTTAAAAGTTTATGGGACAGTGTGATTAATTTTAATAATATTAGCAGCTACGAATAGGTGTTATATTCGTTCCAGTTTATAACACTTTTTATTGGGTGTCACAAACATCTTTATTTCTTATGTTTTAATATTAGTTTATGGGATCCGAAGTTGAATAGACAAGGTCCTTGTTACAATACAGCGCATGCGCAAGTGTAGCGTCAAAAAAAAAAAAAATTCAAAACTACTAGGGGAAAGAATGAAGATGGTTTCTTCATTAATATTTGAAAAAATTATTTCATACTATTACCTTAAACCGCCCAACGTTTCATTTTGGTAGCATAATTAGATCGTTACATAAGGTTTACTTCTAATGTGGACTTCTATCCCCTAGGAAAAATGCTACTTACATGTACTACCACAAGGGGGCGTTGCACGTTAAGTGGACCTCCTCCATTGGTTATTTGATGAAAATTGTAAATGTAAAACGATGTCTTTGAGCAAGAAGTTAAACAAAATGTCCTATTTTGGTAGTTTTATTCATCAGCAAGCTATAAGAAAATTGTTTTTTTATCAAAATCTTGATCTATTAGCTGCATTGGACAAGGTCCGCGTTACAAAACAGCGCATGTGCGTGTAGGTAGTGCCACGTAGTGGCAAATAAAAATTGAAAACTTGTAGTGGATAGGAGGTTACAGTATCAAGTATTGTAGATGTCTTCTTCATTAATATTTTAAAAAGTTACTATTTTAAAATTTTGAAAAAATTCACAAAATTATTTCGTACCATTATCTTAGACCTCCCAAAGTTTCATTTTGGTATCATGATTACATCGCTAGATATTATTATTTAAAGGTTTATTTCTAATGCGGTTCTGTGTTAAAATCGTGTTTCCCTAGGAAAATTGCATTTTACTACCACAAGGAGGTGCTGAACGTAACACGGACCTTGTCCATTAAGTACAGAACGATAACCTGTACTATGAATACATGTAACTGGATAGATTATAATAAATGGGTATACTTTTTGAGATTCCCTTAACTTTTTTAACCGGACCCATTTTGAAAATGTTAACCTCGGGATTTGAAACTACACCCTATCCTTAGCCACTGTTTGTTGTTTTCTTCAATATTTACGTCCTTTCCTCTGAGCGTCTCTGACGGCACACGAAATATGGTAGCAATTACCAGCAATGTTTCTTCTTGCGAGCAAATGGACTAACTATAGGTCTTATCAGGCTGAGGGGTTGGGGGAAAAAAAGTGCCACGAAACAACAAAAGTGGGAAGGGGGATGAAATGTTGCTACGCTAGGAGCCAAGGTATTTGTTGTGGGTGTTGCATTCGAAATATGCGTAAAAAATAGAAATGAAATGAAAAAAAGTCGATGCCATTGCACGCTCCCCAAGAGGGGTCGAGTTCAAAAATAACCCTTTTTCCTCGTGTCACTTTTGTCCTCTTTGGAAGTGTTTTCGGACCACGATGAGACATTTGTGCCTTTCTATTGTGGGCTATATCATTACCGAAGCGCCCAAAATACAAAACAATGGCCTCCCACAAGTCACGCCGCGAAAAATTCCGGGATTCAAAGGGATGTTTAATGGACGGGATGTTCTTGTCCCCATTTTGCTTCCCTCCAACACCGCAATAGGCATGTTCCTGGAGTGATTCATAAGGGAGAGGAGTGTTTTTATTTTTAACATATCCCTTTTTTACAGGCTGGTGTGGGATCAGACTGGGATAGCATCATTAACATGGTTCACTTTTGATTCATGATCAATTCTGTATGTTTGGGATTCTCATCTTCGACCTGTTGATGCTGTTTATGGTGTCCATATGGTTCTTATAATACACTCTATGGGATTTTGATTGTTTAGTTCGGAAATCATCAGTGATCTGTGCACAACAGGGTTCATGTGTTGGAAATCCATCTAGGATCACAAGACTGACAATTGAAAGTTTGTCAGTTTTGGGTAATCGAGATCTCAATGTTTCTACAGTAAAACCTGTTTAAAATGCTCTTGGGACTAGGGAAAAATATTATTTTAGACAGGTTATTATTTTATACTGGTTCATCTGTAATCATGCTACAGTGTATACAGTTGCAAAATAAGGAATTTTCCATTGTATACAGTTGCAAAATAGGGAATTTTCCATTTTTGAATCCTTCACGAGTCACTAGCTATTGGTAAAGACTATTTACTCAGCTGCAAAATAGGGAATTTCCCCTTTTTGAATCCTTCACGAGTCACTAGCTATTGGTCGAGATTATTTACACAGCAGCAAAATAGGGAATTTCCCCGTTTTTTCAATCCTTTATGAGTCACTAGCTATTGGTAAAGACTATTTACTCAGCTGCAAAATATGTAATTTCCCCTTTTTGAATCCTTCATGAGTCACTAGCTATTCATCGAGATTATTTACACAGCAGCAAAATAGGGAATTTCCCCGTTTTTTCAATCCTTATACATGTACATGTGTACATGTATAGATGAGTCAGTAGCTATAGGCCTTTTGGGTATCTCAAGCAAAGTTTAACATATCCCTGTTACTTTTGTTTCCATGTTTGATATTTTTGCATTGTTGATCAGAATTCACTTAAAATCATTAGGACCAAAGAATAAATTATTAAATAACACTTTATATGGAGGTTTATTATTTTATACATGGGTCCCGAGTCGGGTCCAGCACATTTTACAATTTTAGAGAGGTTATTATTTTACTCATGATTATTTTAGATAGGCTCTACTGTACAATGTTTGAAAGCAATGCCACAAAAATGGCAAGTTTTCAACATGTTTAACACGATTCATACAAACATCTTTTTTCTTTTGCAACCGTTTGACACATCCTGCAATAAGTTATTGGAAAACCAGATGGAAAAGTTTGCATGCAACTTGTATGGGTCATACATGTACAGTATACGCATGACCACAGCAAAATTGGGAATTTATAGAGTATAAAATTGTATATGGTTATGCATCTCTTAAATGCATATATGGTATGTCGTCTTCTCGCTAATGGATTATTGAAATCGTCTATGAAACCGGCCTTGCCATGCTTGGGGCTAAAAGGGTTAGCAACTTCAGTTAAATATAACTGGCCATCATTTCGTATGCACGCATGGCCATGGTGTCATTTGATCCTCTGCATGAAACAAGTTGTTTTATTTCTGTTTTTTATTCCCATAAAGTAGTGTGTCATCAAAGAAAAACTGTATGCTGATATTTAAACTGCAATAATTGGAAATCATGACAAGTGCAGCTTCTTTGGCTCGTTATATACATGTAAAGAATGACTGTATGTCTAAAATCTTCAGGCTTTATATGGTAAAGCTTTTGGCAGCTATTGCAGTATATGGAACTAGATTTTACTCATTTTAGCCCAACATTCTTGGTTTCTGTATAAACTTTATATAATTGTGTTATAAAATTGTATTAAAGTTTGAGCTATTTTTAAGTATGATTTCAAACTACCATTGCTATGTCTTGTACAACAATTCTTGCAATCACTCTATGCACTTGTTGTACATGTATTTTTAAAATTTTTAATTGGGTCAAAATTTTATTTCTAATTTTTTGTTGTTGTAAATTACAGGGTGGCCTATTTGGATTGCCCTTGATTTGAGCAGTCCTGCATTGCATTTAACATACTGATTTACCATTCTATTTTTTAAACTCTTGTATTTTTTTGTTGAAGATGGCCAGTGGCTAGGCGTATTTTCCTCGTCCACCTACGTCATGTTGTTCCATTTTTTATGTCGCAAACGTCTAGCAGGCACGTACAATGTAGCTCATCTTATTATTTGGTATGACCTTGGGTGCATGGTGCTACAAAACCCCAAAAAATAACGTAAAAGTTTGAAATTGTGCATTTCATTTCCTAATTACATGATAAGAAGTCATTAGAAACAAACGTAGTGACATTTAAGATTCCGTTGTAAAGTTAGTAAGTTAGTAAAAGGTAGTAAGTTGCAATTTTTGTAGGGGAAAGAAACATGATTACATTAGAAATAAGCATTTCAATAATTATATCTAGCGATCTAATCATGATACAAAAATGAAACTTTAGGAGGTTTAAGATAATGGGTACGAAATAATTGTGTGAATTTTTTCAAATTTTTAAAATAGTAACTTTTTAAATATTAATGAAAAAAACATTTTTATTGCTTGATGCTGTGACCACCTATCCCCTACAAGTTTTCAACTTTTATTTGCCACTACGTGGCGCTACCTACTCGCGCATGCGCTGTTTTGTAACGCGGACCTTGTCCACTCATAAGAAAATAATGGAACTTCCTTTAGGGCCCTTTCAAGGGAAAACTAAGGTAGTGAGACGCCATGAACCCGAGAAAGAGCACAGTTATAAGGATTAAGTGGTAGTTAAGAGGTTGTAAAGCTACAACAGATTTTATTAGTATATTGAAATGCTTGAAAGTTAACAAACTTTCCTATTTAACAAGTATATATATACAGTACATTTGTATGCATTGGGCAATTTGGGGAAGCTAATGGGACGAATATACCGCCCTTTACATTGACCCCTGATACTTCAGTAATATAACGAAAATTCTATAGGAACAATTGTTTTATTTATTTTTGATAGTTTTGTAACAAAATGCCTAGAAATGAACAGAAAATGGTCTCTCTATGCAAAAGTCAATTGCGAAAAAACAATGATACATTCGTTTTACAAGTGCACCAATGATCCTCTTTGGAATTAAAAGGTCTTGTGGGGGGAGGGGGGGATTTTCGCCACTAGCAGCAATTATGCTTAAAACTCAACTGACCACTTGCTTTTTTTTTTGCTTTTTCTGTAATGAAATTTCCATGTCGTGGTTGGCCTTTATCTCTACATAGAGTGGGAGGAACTTCCCTTCAAAGTCGATTACCTGGGGCTATGGCAGACTATGGGTCATAGCCTTTGTGACCCTTCTTGAACTGATGAGTCTGTTCATAAACAAGGCCGAGCCCTTAAAAAAACAATGCCGCTTTAAAATGAGCTATGTGCATACATCTCTTTGGTGGCGGTTTTTGTCCACTGCTTAATACCCCCATCTTCGTGACCTCATCCGAATATCAAATCAAGAGATAACATCTTGGTACAAATTCTTTAATATCACCATGCTGGGTGATAAAATCAACAAGAAGGGTTTGGCCACCGGTATTTCGTGCGCAGTGACCACACTTTTGGGTCCTCCCGACAAATTTCAATGCATATGATTTCAGATGGATGTGAAAACATTATCTGGAAGGTCAAAATTATACCACATGGAGCGAGGTATATAACTGCACATGCACTTCCTTGGTATAAAATGAGATGGCGTGCTCCAAGATGTCACTTAATCTGGTTAGGTGAAAATGTATGTAGAACCATGACAAAATTTCCAGCACTGTAAAACATCCTAAATATTTTTGTACAACAGCCCTGGTTGTATAAAAATGGACAAATTGTTTACATTTTTGTATTTGAGCATGCGCGAGTGTCGTCATTTTAACTCAATTGAGTGGATGGATATGTGACATTGTCATCAGGCAAGCAATTCTGACTGACGTGGCTGAAATTTTGAAGCTAAATGCCCTCATTCATATAATGCATTACTAGCTATTCATTTGGATCACGTGTTCAGTGGCCATATCATTACGGCGCTTCATTTAAATGCCAACCTGAACTTTTATTGCTGGTTTACAAAAAAAAAAGATTTTATCCTCTTTAAATTTGGCGCGGTCACGCATTTCTGCCACTTGGTACTCATCTAGTCTTTCTAAGATCTTGTCCGATTTTTATTTACTCTAAGACAAGATAGAATTCGTGACCTGGGCTAATAAGGATTTTGTTTATTTTTCGTAGCCTTTAATATAATTTAATTAAAATCTTGTTAAACACAATTTGATGTTTAATATCATTGCCAAACTTTTGAAAGTAATTTTCGAATAATCTTATATCACGGAAGTCCCAGACAGGAAAGTTCAGATTTTGTCACCGCAAAGTACTTTTTACGCTGAACTTAATAAGATAGGAGAATAAGATAAACTCGTTTAGGATTCACTTTTGCTTCTGATAACATTGTTGTGTACACTTTTTAATTGCCTAATAAATCGGCATATAAACATGTTACATTGATAATAATTAACCTGAGCATACAGGAAAATTAACATCAAAGTTGTATGCTTGGCAATAGCTTAGTGAATAGAAGTAAAAAAAAACAAATGTCAAAACGCTGGCTTTCTTTTTTGATTTAAGATCTCAATTGCAGGGGACCTCGTTTGACATCGAATTACAAAACCACAACATTTCACGATTGTATTTCAATCTGTCTTCAAACAATGCAACATTCAGCTATAGCTCGACTCTGCAAGCGCCATCTTTTGGCTATTTCTCACACTTCAAAAAGAGCGGCATTTTAATTCCATCAGTGTCATAATATGAATAGAATTCAGAAAAAAATTCTAAAATTATGACAGAAGTTTGTTAGTGCACTAACAAACATAGTGCACTAGTGCACTAACAAACATAGACATAGAAATTCCAAAACTTTACAAATACACGTGTTTAACTTCTTAGAAATAATCTGTTAATGGGAAACTGAACTGCATGTTTTTGCTATGGGGAAATTTTAAAACATACTTTTAAAAAAACTACTTGTTTTAATACAAAAATAAAAATTGATAAAAATGCAGTATTTTTGTAGCTACTGCATG
>JAQGCC010000427.1:0-37650 GCA_034698905.1 Xestoiulus laeticollis
ATTTACAACTTTCGTAAATCACGTAAAAGTGCGAGATTGTACAACTACGAACCTCAACTTGAGTACCCCTATTATATACAGTATGTGGTCGTACTTGTGACCAGTTATACATGCACACATGTATTTCAACTATGGGAATGATAGTATACGATATTTTTACTATCAAGAATCAATTGGGTCAAAGAAAACAGGAATAAAAAAAGCAATAACATTGAAATAAAATTTACTTCTTACGTTTTTTTCACTTTTTTTCAATGACCCAATTTATAACATAGGCTACATTATGAATTTCGTTCTTATGCCTGTTATAAAAAATAATGAGTTCATACATGTGTACATGTTCAGTGTTCACTATAATGTAAGTCCAAAGAGCTTTTTAACAAATGAATTTGCATGTGCGTTATTACATGTGCTTTTTTCAATTAATGTACATTACATGTATTTACATGTACACTGCTCGTATATGCACTTTATGTAAACAGACAAGGTTGCAAATCCAGTGCACCCCTGCGTAATTTCTTTTTCAACATGTTTTTGTCGATTGCTTTACAACTGCTTTCGAATATAAAGTGCAGGGTATGCCCAATATTTACATGTAATTCAAAATTCGTTGAGAATTTTTGTAGAAGAAATGGACATGTACTGTACATGTACTAGTATTTTCGGAATGCTATTAACATTTCGTCTACAATAGCAAAACGACTACATGTACATGTACATGTATATTTTATTACAAAATTATTTTTTAAGAACATTTTACGTGCATGACAATTTAAAATACGAAGCATTCGTGTTAAATGATATCAATATGTTTAGTCAGGGTCAAACGTCTATATTACAATGTAATGCAGATAATTGGCCTTGATATGGATAAATTCCAGTGAAAATCTTGGCAACAAATGCCTTTTTCTTGTTCTAGGGCCACATTTTCAACCTCTCACAACCAAAATTTGCAACGCACTCCCGTCTCCTGAGAGTAATGTTAACAATGGAATTATAGATGACATTTGAAATGAATGGATTTAATCTTCTGCTAAAAGACAATTTGGTGAGAATTTCTTAACAAAACAATGTTTTATTATTCATAGTTAATTTTCCTTGACTATTAAATCTACTTGTACAAGCAATGTACAGTACAAACATGCAAGACATTTCATATTTTAGACATGTTTGTGTAACAGAAGCTTAATTATTGTACTTGTGCGTTTTTATGATTATGAATTTCGGGTATAGCATCTTTACTCTTTGGTTGATTTAAATCTTTTGTAACTCTTTAGATTCGCTATTCATAGGGATTGTAGATGGTATTAACTAAATGTTAACATTCTGTAAATATCTGAGCGGAAAGGCACACTTTCTGCATTGAAAATCCACAAAGCATGAAGTTATACTTATATCATTTCTGGTACAGTGTATATTTTTTTTTCATCAACTACACAGTTAGAAACCTCGTTGAAAATAAAAGCCCTCTTACCAGCAATTTTGAGATTTTCGGCTCCATTATGGGGATCCTCCCAATTAATGTAGGCGTGAAACGTTATCAGCTTTTGAGATGATGACATTTTCTTTTGTACCGAGTTCATTTCCGTTTCTAACAGCATCAACAGCTGTTGAGAACTTAATGTGACATTGGTCTTCGCCTTGATGTAATTTCCATGGCGATAAGGGAGGAAAAAAAATCCATCGTTTTCTGTAACCCCCATCAGTACACTGATGTTTCTTTTAATTGCGTTCTTGTAAAGTTCGTTTATGTTCTGTGGAAAGTAGGGACCTATCATGATGGGTTGATAGTTGGCCGGCCTATTCTTTTCTTGAATAGCATCCAGACGTCCTTCGGGCAATTGCTTCAGGCACTGGATGCTGGTGTTTGGATTGCGACTGGTATTGCAACCGGCTAGTCTGGCCAAGTTGAAAACAGTTTCCACAGATGAACTTCCAGACGTGAACAGGTTTGGGATGTTAGGGGTGCCACTGATCAGAATTGCTTTTTGGAAAAGATTGGTACTCAGTGGAGTCAGCATGAGGGTTCCCACAGAAACTGCTCCAGCACTACCTCCTATGATCGTTACCAGTTTAGGATCTCCTCCGAAACTGGCCACGTTATCATGTACCCATTTCAGGGCCAGTAACTGGTCGAACAAGCCGGCATTTCCAGGGGCTTCATCAGTGCCAGAATACAGAAAACCAAAAGCTCCTAAACGATAGTTGGATGTGACTACTATCCCACCTAAAACAGCGGCCAGAAGGGTACTGTTGTAGTGCTCGACCCCTGATGTGCCACGGAAAAATCCACCCCCATGCAAGAAGAACAACACGGGTAATCCAGTCTGGTTCGTTTTGGTACCATTGCTCCTGATTGCGAATACGTTGAGGTACAGACAATCTTCGGATATTTTCGTGGTGATGTTTATAAATGGGCTGGTGTAGTATTGGTGGCAGGCATTGGGCATGGTGGTGCACTTCAGAGTACCATTCCATTGTAAAGCGGGTTCTGGAAGGCGAAACCGTAATACTCCTACAGGTGGTTTACCGAACGGTATGCCCCAGAACACGTCCACGGTGGTATTGAGGATGTGATGACCAGTGCCACGTACTATACCCAGTTTGGTACGTACAACTGGGTCTGCTGTTGCTGCAGCTTTGGTGCTTGAAATTGCGAATAGAATAACTAAAAAGACCAGCATCTTCATGATTTATTTTGCTACACGTCTCTGATCAGTCAATTCCACAGAATGCCTGTTTTAAATGTTGTCCCATAAATCAGGCTTTCTAAAAAGTGAAAGACATGAATTAGTTTCTAGATCTTGGTTATGGCGAGTTTAGTTGAACCAATGCGTATCATTAAATTATTTAAAGATAAATATAATAGTTATTTTCTAACAATATAAACAAAATGACCGATCATTAATTGAAATAAAACATCTATAGTGGATTCCTCCCATGATTTTTGAATTAAAATTAATGAATTCTTAAATTATGAATAGAAATAACACAAATTGAATGAAAACAAATTTGCTGCACTGTTTTTTTCTTTACTATAGTTATTTACAGTTGCCAAAAGCAATGAAAATTTGTACTTTTTTCCTAATATCTGGCCTTTTAGATGGGAAGAAGCGGTTGTTTTGATGAACAGATAAATACCTTGTTTCACTTGAAAAGCTAAAAATGTTCATAAACTAAAATTAAGGCCAATAAAAGAAAAATCAATATAGCACTGCCAACTAATGCACTTTGGATAACCCTCTCGTAGTTTTTTTGCTGTTATTGCATCATGCATAAAGATTGAAGATATTATTTTTCATATAAAACATTCATTTAAATGCCAGTAATGTTTAAAATCAACATTATCTTGACAGCTAGTAAATGCAGTGTTTTCTACCTTACCCCAACTGGAATTGTGCTAACTATAAATTTATGAAAATTGCAAACACTACACACCGGAATATCTGTTTCAATATTTATATATATGAATAAAACCATCACCCTGTTTAAACTTTTGCAGATCATTAAATAAATATTGTTGAAATTGTAAGTGCACTTACCATTAACAATTCCATATTCCTTTTCTGAATTCACTTAAGCTTCACTCACTCGAAGTTAAACAATACTTTAATTCAACTAAAATGAAAGAATTCCAGCCCACACGAGAATACAAGACTGTTGATTTTTTTTTTCTGAACCTCACGAAGTTTAAATGTACAACCCGTTTAGAAATAATATCCTACAGTAATCCGGTTTCATTGCAAATACATGGAGGTATGTCACATGGCAAGAGGAGTCGCGTTCGTAGGTTGTTCTTCAACGTTTAGGAGAAAGCAATTTGATATTTCTTACTACATTTGTAAAAAAAAAAAAAGTAGTAAGGTTGAGTCCCAACTGTATCAAAATTACAGACACAACCTTAGCCTTGCAGTTACACCTGCGCTACATTCAAACGAGTGTTGAAAGTATGTCATGGTCTCCTTTCTCGAAAATGTGTCATAAATCTAGACTTAAAGATCTGGTCCGATTAATTTTTTGGAGAACAACTGTGAATTCGCAAGAAAAAAAATCCATAGTTTATTCACAGATAAATAAATCAAAAAATATGTTTTAGTTTGTGATGTACAAATGCATTATCACACCGTTCATGGAAATTTATAGCAATGTAATGATTTGTGTTTCGAACAGGAGTCAGTGCAGGTTACTTTTAAACTATACAATAATATTGCAATTTACCCGCAGAAACTTACAGTATAGAGATCTAGGTCTAAAGTTTTAAAACAAAATTAAGTACATGCAAGTTATTTGCGCCATTTTTAAAAATATGAAAATGAATAAATCTTAAGAAATTAATAATAGAGGGATTGAGCAAGCCTCCCTTAACGCCCCGTCAACTGATTTAACTTAACGAGAACACATTGGAAAAACATACAGTGCTGTCAATGTGGTTAGCATTAAGGGAGCATTAAGGGAGGCGTGCTCAATTCCTCTATTATACTGTATATTGGAACCTATCAGTTCTCAATATCAGTGTCTCAAAATAGAAATCACAATATATTGGCGACCCCTTAAATAATTTCATTTAGGACAAATTTATCATGCAACACACAACAACTCTAATCTAATCACAGATTTCCACAGGCTAAAATATTTACCTTGTGAAATAAAAAAATATCGGTTTTCCAGTTTCACTTTGGAATAATAACAATAGAGGGATTGAGCACGCCTCCCTTAATGCCCCGTCAAATGATTTACCTTAACGAGAATGCATTGGAATAACATACAAGGCTGTCAATGTGGTTAGCATTAAGGGAGCATTAAAGGAGGCGTGCTCAATCCCTCTAATATGCAAAATAACCGTCTAGCATAGAAAAGCTTTCGCTTTGAAAACACGTCCCAACCTAAATTTTAAATGACAGGCAGTTTGACAAGAGCAAAAAAAACCCAGTTAAGTGATGTTTATATAACAACACCGAGAAAAATAGATAATAGTTTAAAATGGCCAACGTGTTTGTTGAATATCAACAACATATCCAATATAAAATACCCCATGGAGGTGTTGTACGACAACTATGTCGTGCATCTATGGATTTGTAATACTGTAGATATTATTTTTAAATGTCGATTGGCACTAATGACGTTATAATCACAATGTGCAAAATAATGAATTAATCCACTATTGGATTACGTTACTTTGTGCATTGAAATAATTACAGTACCTTTGAGTATTGTGATCAGTGCCCATTATTGTTTTTACTAAACTTGTCATAAGCTCATGCAAAATGTAATCTAAGGGTAAAAACAGCATGGAATACCATGGAACATTGCATGGCCTTGAAATGTAGCATATCGATTGGACAATCAGAAATTCCCACCATAGGGAAACCAATGGAAAGCTGCGTTTCAAACCATGTCATGTATCCATGCTCAACGCTGTTATTTGGCATAGCATTATGAAAGGCATTATCTTAAATGCAGCTTTCCGATTGGTTTCCCGATGGCGGGATTTTTCAATTGCACAATCGGAATGCTGCATTCAGACTATGCCATGCTTCATGCTATTTCATGCCCCCAAACTATTTTAACCCTAAGTGATGCTTCAAGGAGCTATAAGGAAACAATTATAATAAGAAAAATTAGATTTCTCCTATTTTGATAATATTGAAGAACATGCCAATCGTTTTTCTTAACTAAGGATTTTAAAGCAAATTTACTTATTTCATATTCATTGTTAGGAGGAATATAGAGATTGGTGACAACATTTGACAAGTGATATGTTTATTCAAGCCCGTCAAAATGGCTTTGTTGTTAAAATTTAAAAATATAAATTCAAAATACAGAAATGCATTCCTGAAATAAATAATACGACTATGTAAAGTTTGTCCTTTTCTTCATCGTAAATTACTTGTTGGCATTTATCTGTAGTAATTATTATCCCGTTAATAATTGAAAATTATTAATAACAGTGATTAAAATGGCGTCCCATTTATACAATGTGACTTAAGATTTGCTCGCGTGTCTCTTTTGATAAACCAAGAGATTTGAAAAAAATATCTTTCCACCTCCAAAATATGCGGAAATAATAATTTTACGTTAGGGAAAAAACTGTCGTTCAAAATTTTTATACTGCAGGTATAGGGCGTATCCCTTCATCGCATCGCTATACAAAAGAATGTTAGTATATACACGGATGCAATGTTTACTTTACCCAGACCCAATGTCGCGTAAAATTAGGTCCACCTAAATATTATTTTTTTATTTTTACGACATTGTATCATCTTCAATCGATAAACCCTCCGCCTGATTTGCAGTGCTTGAAAAAATAAGCTTTTTCATCGTACAACTTTGAACCCTATTTCCTCCAATTCATCAAGGATGATAGAACCAAGAATTTGATTTTTTGGATGCCTTTGTTGCTTTAGATTTTGAGTCTGTGGATGTTGGGCGTGACTTATCGTCGGGTGTTTTTGACAGGGACGTGTCCGCAATTACCCCTGCCGTTAAATCGTTGCTTTCTGTAGCAGTAATTTGGCTTAAATCTGCTGTCCCAGTATGGCCATTGCCGACGGTATTTTGACCATCATAGAGGGTGGCAATTTTCACCATAGTCTCCCCATTTTTCATTGCATTTTCCTTATAAATTAAGATGTCGTGACGCACATTGTGTTCCAGTAAATCTGCCCCTACTAGTTCTTCTTCCAAAGTCATCCGTATTGGTATGAAACGGTTGATGATCTGCAAGAAAAATAATACTGTGTTGTCGTTACTTTTCAAAATGAAATCCTTATTAATGACTAGATAATATATAGTGTTTCGAGCACTTTGAAAGAGGTCCTAACGGTAAATATTAACATACTCCATTTAGGATTCTGCTAAATATATCTGATCCTTGGTGGACAATAATCCTTTTAAAAATTACAAAATGGAAGAAAAATGTTTATCTTATAGGTATAGGTTTGGATTAATATAGAAAAATCGATGTGCTACTCCCAATCCGTTGCATTGTCTTGGTTCAATCGTGCTGTCTTACACCCACAAAAAATATAATTGGGGCATTCTGCCAAGTACCGAGTGCCTTTGCAATCGCGTAATAAGAATTTTTTGTTTGTTTCGGGATACCTGCTGATTTTTTAACCTCTTGTTTTACAGTCACTCTGCAGAATTGTAAATCAGTAAAATCCAGGACATATTACAAAATAAAAACAAAACGAGTCATGCAAACGCTCCCATTTTAATTTTGCTGCGTGGTCACGAACAGGTCGGATTTCGTGTGTTGAGGTAGCAAAAAAATATCTTCTGTTCCAAATTTTTTTGTCATCATTTACGAACTATCGAAAGCAATATAAAGGTGTGTATATGCAAATTACTTGGCTGATTGTATATGCCATCCTCAAAGGCATCGTCAAGCTTGTTGTTTTCTAGATCGAATCTTAGCAACTTTCTTTTTATCGAGGTTACTGATGTGGAAATTTGAGCTATCCAATGAGGTCACTACTTTGCGAATCAGCGCATAATTATATGCGCTGATTTGCATACATGTTTCGAAAAAATTTCATATAGCTCTAAGCAACCCTTAAAACATGTAAAATAATTCCATTGTTATTTATTTTCAATTAAAGGCATAAGTTAGCTTCCTTGCATTACAACTAGGCAGTGTGTGTTTGCCATCGTCTGGAGCCCAAAGGAATGTTGCCTCATCTAGATAATCCTAATTACTTGTAGGAGCGATGCATAAAAAATAATTCGGATTCGGTTTATGATAACTAATTGATGTCAATATATATACAACAGGTAGCTTCTTGTAAGTTCCAATATCAAACTGACAGTAAAATGGATTTCAGTAGTATTTCTACTTCTTATGACAAGCACTATTAAAATGTTATACTTTCTAGAAGCACTTAGAGGTGCTTAAAAACTGAATCAAAGTAAATTGTTGATTGCTATATTGGCAATTAATTTTAAAGTGTTTACCATTTTGATATCGTGAAATCTCATTACTTACAAGAAGGGTGTATGGGATTAATGACCGGTCCCTCCAGCCAGTTTAATTAGTGAATAAAGCAAAGTCACTTTAATCGCAATTTAAAAGAAAAGTCATGTAAATAGGTTGATGAAACCGGGCATGTCAAATTTGCTCTCAATGCTTAAAGTATATATGCCATTAAAAAGAATAAAATGATGAAGAAAGGTATGCCTGTATGGCTGTATCGAAACCAAAATTCATCCAATTTTATAGGGTTGATTGCTTTATATATGGATGATGGGAACGGTGGCAGAATTAATGGACGTCACCATGACAACATCCCACCTTATGCGTTAAAATTAATGTACCGTCACCGATGTTGCCGTGGCTTTTTCTGTTTTTTCAGCTACAAGTAGCTTTATGCTGCATGCTTAATGGACAGACGCCATATTTAATCCTAAAGGCTACTTACAAATAGGATTATGAACGTGATGCCTGCACTCCAAGTGGAAATGCATAAGCAGGACAGGGCTTGAATTCCCAACAAATAAAATCCTCCTCCTTTGAATAGCCCTGCATTTCCCATATTCGACCCCAATAGTCGAACATCCGGTTCAGCGAATAATCCAGCAGCAATCATTCCCCAGAATCCCCCAACGGCATGCACAGCCACAGCTCCAACCGGATCGTCGATTTTCCTCCAATCCATGAACGGCATAAAGACGCATGTGGCGAAGCTGCTAATAATGCCAATGATTAAGGATTCCCAGGGATGATACAGGGCACAACCAGCTACAAAACAAATAAAAAAAGCACGTTGAAGTGGTGCAAATTAGGTCCTATGGTACATAAAGGTTTCCACAGGGGCGTAATTAAAAGTGTAATAAATAAGCAATCATATTTACCAGTCACCGCTACTAAGGACGATAAAATGCTGTTGATAAGAACGGAAACGTCGAACTTTTTATGTTTGGTAATATAGCTGCAATAAATGTATAATGGCATACAGTAAAATAAGGTGCTTTTAATAAATTGTCATGCTTAAGCTAACATCGTGGACGACACGGCCTCTTCTGCATGTCTTACAAAACAAGTAGTTATTCTGAAAAGCGTTCCTCCCAGTTTTGGCACGTGATAAAAATATTTGTTTCTGGTTACTTATATTCTAATATACAACAAGCGTTATAATAAATTTCAACCGTGTAGACTGGGATGGCGTAGATGCTGCTTTAGAATTGTGGATTCCAACAGCAAAGGAATTCATCCAAATTGCATATGAAATACAGAATAATTATGTTGGAAACAGTCTGCTCGTAGATGCACATTTTTGTTTTAAATACAGCTTGAGACATTTTCAAAATGGACTTGAATGGAATTATAAACAGACCTTCATCCACCCCTGTATAGTGAAAAATCTTATTATGTCTCATAGAGAAAATCTATGAGATTATATGAGATTATGGAACATTCTTATGAGACTAGTGCGAATATATGAGACATCCAATGGGACTTAATGAGACTGCAAAATCAAAGGGATTTTATTCTATGAAACTCTATATGGCAAGAGTCCCTTATAATAACATTTTATGAGTCTATTATGAGACTCCTCTTTAATAAAAATTTACTTAACAAGATTTGCATGTAATTTCTAATTATTATGTTCCATAATCCCATAAAATATGGGGTCTCATACAATGAGATTTTTCAACAGTGTACTCAATTTGCGATACACTAAAAAATGTTGTCACAATAGGTGCTTTAAAATACCTTAGGTTTTTTTAGAATTTTTAGTAATGTTTCACGTTACCAAATGGTATTTTGATCCAAAAAAGGTACTTTGCAATTCGAAGTATACCTATATAGGCACATTAGAAGGTTGAAAGTACCTTTAAATGTAATTTAAAATAAATGTATAACAAATGCTATTAAACGGGTGTTCATAAGCACCTTTATTGGTGACAAATTAAAGATGCTCAGAAAAACTTTTGAACATAAAGGTGCTTCATGATGCAAAAGAGGTGTTATATATTTGTGACAGCTTTTAACACCTTTATTGGTACCTTTTTGTAATGATGATGGAGGTAAATGGATTTGGTTAGAATATGATTTAACACCATACGTCCTTATAAATACAAAAATATGCATCTTAACAAGTGATTACATTATGTTATGCAAGCCTAATTGGATTAGTAAATTAATGGACCGTTTGTATTTGTAAATAGTTATATATGCTTTTGTTTTTAAATTTCAGTACTTGGTTTTTTCAGGTCATTAAACTGTTAAGCTGCCATTTCGACCATCTCTTCATAGCTATAGACCTACTTAAATTCTTACATGTATATGTTTAGTTTTGGAAAGCATAACTCGATACTGACTATAAGGCATTGCCCCTTTATCGTTCTAAGTTTTTGTCGTAATAAAACTGCTAAATCTGAATGTTTTATGGAGAAATAAAGACGGTAGATTTGTTAACTCCAGCAATGTCGACAATGACAACAACCAATACTAAATCTTCGTTAACCTCTCCTTATAACCCAGCGATCAACAAGGCTGGTATCAGCCTGTTTCTAACGTTCAACATTACATGTAGACGGCTCCTGTTATTTATTGTTCTATATAAATGAATTAGTATTGCTTGAAAACCTGATTCCAGAAAACGCTCGTGAAAAATTTGATATAAAATTACCCTTCTGCTATAAATTCTTAGTGAAAGAATTACAGTACACTACAGCCACAAGATTCGTTTTACATTAGAAAGCAAAGGTGACCTGAATTTGGCTAAACTTGATATATGACCTAATATGTTAGTAGCACAAAGAGCAATGCTTTGATTCGACTAATTTAACGTAATTACCGTCCATTGAACGTAATAATAGTAGCATAAGCCGTCATTATGGTTATTAAGCAATAATTGATAAGGATTGGCATAATACCAAATATTTATTTTAATCTCTTTCATTTTAATTAAACAAAGCATGCACATGTTTATAAAATACTTACCTGAACAACATGCCAACCATTCCACCTCCAAATGAGCTTACAATGGTTACCACGCTCGTTCTACAATAGCAAAAGTCTACATTATTTTATGAAATTCTGACAAATACATTTATATGCAAGTAATTAATATTAGCACAATTGATTTTTGAGGGATTTGGTATATCACAAACTTTGTAAAAGCAACATAAGGAATTGATGTACTTTAATTATTTAATTAAAAATGTTTAGTTTTTGGGACGTTTTTCCCATATGCAAAAGAAATGCATTTAGATTGAGACACTTTTTGCATTCGGATATGCATTTCTCTGTTAGAAATACATTTGAAAATGAATTCCAAATGCTTTTGCTTTGCATATGGTTTGTTACCCTTTTTTGTTGCAGGAGCACGTAATTTGATAGTATATTTATTTGGTTATAATTGCACTCCGCTGATTGTTAATTACCCAATTTTGTCTGTTAACCGTGACATGCACCATTTCTGGCCCCAATTAAAATATCTTGAAAATGGGAATGCATTTAGCTTAGCACAATTCTGTCAATACAATGTTGTTCTACAACATTTTGCAAGAAACTAATTACATTTACTCAGGACAGATTTATTTGTTGATTGGAAGATTGACAGATAGTTTTTAGAAAAAATGGGTAGTTATTTTTGACGATATATAAAGTATCAATGACCCTAATAAAATTGCGTAATAATAAATTAATTGAACGCATCATTATTTTATGTTACAGAACCCAGTCCTTAAAGGGCGTCACAAAATCCTTTATCATTTGGCAAAAATTAATAAATATTCGTTTAACGCAATAATTGAATGGAAAATCCCTGGCAAGGAAAAGCATGCAGTTTAGATGAATTAATAATAAACCTTCTGCTAATAGCAAGAGCATTCAATTGATTAGGTTTCCTTTTTTTAAGTTGGTTAAGAAGAAATGTCTTGCGTGATTAAGAACTGCCCCCATGTAAACGAATAGCAATAAGAGAGACAAGAACTTTTAAGTAAATAAGAACTTTGAAATTTGCAATGTGTCTCTTGCCATTGTGACTGGACATGCATGACTTGTAAAGTTTTAATGTCATTGCGTGTCCATTTCAAGTTACTCAATTTGAGAACGTTTATAGATAAATGGGCAGTCATGTCGAGCATTAGGTTTATTATTAATTCATGTTCTTCATTCACGTTAGTTTTTAAATAATGGTAATATGCATGTTATACATACCTTGCTGCAAATTTCCATTTATGGTTAGTGACACCGAATATGCTACCGCAGTTAAAGCTCAGCCATCCCCACCTAATTGCATAATGCAAAGGATTAAAAATGTAATATAATGTCAAGGGTTTTAAATAGGATTTCGTTTATCGACCTCAGTCAATTTAGATTTTTCCACTATTCAATTACAAGTGTCATACATTGAAATTATTTTTAACGTATTTCATTATACATTTTCAAGTATGATTGGATAAAAATTTGAATGAATGACATATTCATGAAATGAACGTTTATTCTTAGCACCTTTAACTGCTCTCCAAAAGGAAAATCAAGACGATCGATTGACGAGAACCATAGAAATAAGGAAACTTTTATAAATTTCGATTAGGCAAAACCACGACCAATAAGATTCTGATATAAAGCAATTTCCTATTTTATAGCAACACCAAGGAACTGCAAATTAGGCCGTGCTTTGGATAGATTTTCCTTATATGCGAAGTACTCCATCAATGGTAATTGTTTTGAATGTCCCTTTCCTTTAAGGAATTAATTTGATTGGAAACCTTCAACTGAAATATTGAGCTGATTAACTTCTTAGGTTGTCTGCGAAACAAGAAAATGCTTTTCATTGTATTTACCACAGATTTCTTATTACATCCTATTTATACGTATGATGTTGCTTCGCTTAATTCCTATTCATTGTGACATTTGCTTCTGATAGAAAATTGGTGATAATGAATTTTGGTACTGATGTTTCCCCAAAAGAATTAAAATTTGTAACAGATTAATAATAATAATCCCCAATTTTTTGGAGTTGCGTACAGCTCTAGCGTCCAGATTTTGTCTAATTTTTAGTTTCAGTATTGTTTTTTTTTTCTCTCTTTTCCAAAAAAATAATGGCTTTTGTTGAAATTAAGGTAATATTGTGGAGTAAGATTAGGATTTTATTTTCTATTTACAATTCGGTTTTTAATGAATTTCTCAATATCTCTAATTATTTAATACAACATGTATATATTATCAAATATTAATTTTAAGTTATTATTTCGCTTTAAAGATTTTAAATAGTATGCAAAACATTACAGCATTTAACAACATTAAGAAGTGTGCCTTAAAACTTGATATCAACATCAAAAACATAGTGTATGAACACTTACAAGACTGTAAATAACTGACAAAATGTAGACTAAAAACTACACTAGATTTACCTAACGTTACACGCATTTCACTTCAGTGAAGTCTACAGTTTTGCTTAACTCTTTTGATAAAACAAAATAATGCATGTGATTTACTTACCATAGTACGAACAATCCTAGTAAAGCGTTTGTTGGTGAACCAAGAGGTAAAGGGTCACTTCCGTTATCATATCGTCCATGCCTGGGTCCTAACATTGCTGCTGAAATGGCAGCCGAAACACCACCGACTAAATGAACTCCGCATGATCCCGCCAAGTCAATCACCCCTAAATGGTTTAAAAATCCATGTTCGTCCCATATCCAATGTGCAGGAATGCAATACACTACGGTGTTAAGAAAGGAGAAGATGCAATAGGCTGTGAAGTTGCAGCGTTCGGCCATGGCTCCAGAAACAATCGTAGTTGCAGTAGTTGCAAATGACAGTTGAAACACAAATCGAGTAAACACGGTACCCATTTCCTCGTCATAACTGTCCAAGAAAAAACTTCCGATACCGCAGAAGGGATTGGTACCCGGACCATTGCCGAAACTTAATCCATAACCGAACATCCAATATGTTAAACCCCCTAATGCGATATCCACTAAATTTTTCACCATTATATTGACTTCGTTCTTTTTTGTAACAGTTCCTGATTCCAACAGTCCAAATCCTAAAAATTGAATAATCGAAATTTATAGTTAGTTTACAGTGTACAGCACAATTATTCGACTGCAAAAGCTCTGGAAATAAGATGTGGTGAAAACGCTTGGGTATTTTACGAGCCTTACAATGTAGATGGTGTGAAGATGTGTGCTATGGTAGCTTTTTTTAAATGTTTTAAAATGTTTTCATTTGCAGTGTATATATGTTCTCTAAATATATGCTTATCTATATATTTTGAAGTATAGTCTTAGGATACATTAAACACACCTGTATATAATAAATACACTGTATATAGAAATTATTCTACTGTTTGTAGCCTATATTGAACATACTGAATTTATGCAAGATTTTAGGAAACACTATTAGTAACATTGTAAATATAAGTTTCCAAAATGTTTTTAGAAAGTATGTCTACAATACATTTTAGAGCAGATTTAGTAAAGTAATTCATTAGCATAGCTGCATTAATTAATCCCTATACAAATGATTGACACTTTCGTATAATTATAATTAATAGGCTGAATCTCAACCTGTTTGCATCGTGAATATAATGAACGAATTTGTTATAATCCACGCAGCATCATCTGACGTCATCGTATCTTCCGAGTCATCAATCATAAGAGAAACGTTGGTTCCTATTGAAGAAGGCATGATGATGATACGATGATGAAAACTTTGTAAAAACTATTTGTTCAAACTTCCTCCAGTCGACCTCTGACTGTAAGAAAAAATATTTTGAAGAATTAATACAACTTTGCAAGATGCAACATGTAGCTGAAATAGCATATTAATCAATCCCTTTTACAATAAACATATTCACCATTTGAGCTGCTAATAACTTGTTATACAAAACGTCCTTTAACTTTCTTTATTACTCATTTATTTTTCCTGCTGATGGAAAATAAATTTCAATAATAATAATTTTGTAAAACTACATGTAGTTAGAATGATATTCGAATTGGGGCTTTTTCGTAACATCTGAACACTTTTAGTGTGCACATGTATATTGTATATTGAAATCGAAAGATTTATGACCACTTTTATAACTTGTCTTTGGAATTTTTTATCAATGGGAGCCTTTCATTCTAAGAAACATTCTATATAAAAAATCATTCACATGCTGTCATCGGAATCGAATCGGCAATATCAAATTAAATTCCATTATTGTTCATAATATTGATGAAAATTCTTGGTAAGCCTAGATTCTTAGCAAGTTTCACTTCAAGATAAATTACTTTTCATTTAATATGTAGACCAAGTTTTTTTTTCTACTTTCATTCGAAGGGAAAACAGTCAAACAAATTTTCTTCTCTTGTTGCAAGCCTGTTAGAAAAATTATTGTTAACATTGCTGCAAAGGTAACTCGTTGTCATTTTATGTAAACTAAAACAAATCATTGCAGCACATGATTGTATACATGCATATCACAATTGTGTATGAATTTTGATATTATTTAGTTGCAAATCAATACAACAAATACAATAGAAACGTCTGTATCATTGGCACTTTCATTTGAGATGTATTAATGCATTTGACCTAATTATATATACATGCACAGTAAACAACAGCTGATATCAAATTATTACCGGTTTTATGGCATTTGGATTAGATGTACTCCTCAATATAGGTTTATCTTGCGTATAAGGTTAATGCTACTGGTTATATATTAGCTTATCTGATTAATTATCAAAACGATACGGATTGCATCACGAGGGATTTGAATTTATGGAGAAATGAAAGTGAATTAGTTTACGTTTAGGAGTAGGCCTATAGCATTTATTGCTTGTTTTTCTAAATGTGAGAAGCGGAAATTTTACTCCCAATACAATGCAAGTTATTTTAATAATTTTTTAATATAGATGGGATAAAACATTTATCGGAATTACAATTACAGTAATTTGGAAGAAATTTTCATTCTAATTTCTCGATGCTTTAGTGAATATTAAAATTTCATGAAAATCAAAATTCTAATCAGAAATTTTCCATCACCACACCCACGACTAGATAATTGCCGGAGTAAGGTTACTATATTTGCTACTTGCTACTTGCATAGAGCATCGAAATATGAGAATTTTTCAGAATTTGATAGAAAATAATTGTTTGAATGAATACATGGAACCAAACTAGCTGATAGAATAGCCAATCCTTCATTGTATTCATTGGAATGAGGGTTAGAGGGTAGAAAAAGATAGACATGAGGGTTAGAAATCTAAGAATGTTTTAAAAATCAACATCTAATTTTGTATCTAATATATAGTATGCCTTTTTAAATATTGGTGCACGAATGTTAACTCGACATCTATTCACACTTACTGTATACAAATGAATATAATATTGCAGAAACAAACCTCCTTAGTCGATATGTCTAATATCAGTACACGAACATTATACTATTTTATGTTCAAAATGTAATATTTAATACCATTTTTAGACTTTTATTCAATTAATTTTGTTAAAGCTGCTCTAAAGTTACATCTAATTTCAATTTTTGAGCGTATTTCTCACTTTGTTTTATAAATTTGAGTCTTAATTATTCTTTTGAATATCCATGGGTATCTACAACATATTTCAATTAAGTCTCCTACCTTTTCGTTCATGAGAGTTCGCATCTTCTTGTTCAATTTATGTAGCCGAAGTATATGTTTCCATATGTTGATTGTTGAATATATCCAATTACAGAGATAAAGTTAACTGTGTCATTTTTCCCGAATATTGCACATTTTTATTTTGTATCCTTATTATATTGGTAAGTAAAATAAACATTAAAAATCCTTTAAACATTAAAAATCCAACGCGAACCAAAAATCTGTGCTCAAGAAAGCCGAAAGCGAAAATGTATCCGACACCATGCATCGATTTACTAATAATGTACTATCACGATGGGATGGTTTGATCTTGTACAGCTTTGCCAAATCACAGGATGCACAGAGCTTAAAGACAAATATATCGTCACAGCATTCGAAATAATGGTGCCCATGGGCAAAGGACAAACCCGTGCATTCTACACAATACACATGCACAACCAACGAAAAAATTTTACATTGTTGTATTGGCAAAAATAAAGAGAAATTGATAATTGTCAAAGATTATACTGTAAAACTTCACCATTAATTGATGGATGTGAAAAGTTCGATATATTCACACAAAAATGCCTGGTATAATTCAATAATTTGCTAAATTAGGACTTAATCAATGTGTTCATAACCTTGAGCCTCATTGAATATACATGTATAACTAAAATTTCCACTTTTGATTATATGAGTCATTTTACCAAAATTATATGGTCAAATATTAACATCATATTCATCAAAGTAGTACTCATTACTTTCATGCAACAATATGTACATAGTTCTGATAATTAGGTTGGAGCTACTCTTGGGGCTGGAATAAGCCAATAATTACAGTGTGTGCTTATAAAATTGTCGAGGCATTAAATCATGATTTCATATACATTAATTGATTGATGTAATATCCCGTTATTTCTAATCATGAATCAATGTTAATGAAATCCCTAATTTTTGTCATTTAATCAGAATTATTTTAGTGTCAAATAGGCAATTAATTGTATTTTTATAAACATAAAGTAATGCCATCACTGACTTAGACAGCTTACTGCTAATTTTACTATCATCTGAAATTTGTCAACAAATCGTTATGCAATATATAGCAATTGAATACACAATTAGTATTTTAAGAATGGGAAATTAATTGCAGCACATCGGTTTATAATAACATGCCATTTAGCGATAAGTATCAAATTGTGGTAAAACTTACAACTGCTGTTTCTTCTGGTTAAGAATTAAAATAAACGTTGCAGACCTTTCTAAATATTTCGAAGTAGTTTAACTTGAATGGAAATTCGTAATCCTGTTTGATAAATCAATAGCTAGGTAACGTCGGTCCCTATATTGACGAATCATTGTGTGGCCTCAAACAGTTGCAAAGGCGTTTAATAAAATTACTTGAACAGCATTTACGAGATTTATTAGATCAGCAATCTGAGTCATTTATCAGCAAACATTGTTATTCGACATTGCGTGACGTTTCAGCAGCAAACATGCTATTTATTTCGCAGTACGATATATGTTATTGAAATCGATCCCGCCCTATTTGGGCCATTATTCTGTTACAAATTACAAGTTCAAATTCAGGTGGTGGTTTTTAATGCAAAGGTCAGGAATTCTGATCAATTTTTCAATTTATATTAATGAAATATTGAACAATTTGTATTAGCTTTTACTTAATAATATGTAATAGTTAGAGAAATCGTTTCAACTTTTTATTATCACGGATGCAAGTTTTTAACAATATGTTTGTTACAGAAACCCAGCCATATGTATATCTTCTATCAAACGCATCCTAGATTTGAATGTTCTTTTTTGTGACTTTTCCATTTCTCTTGTAAGCATTTCTGACTTGAAATTGGGCATACATGCGTATATTTATAATATGGTTTACAGTAACTGTGCTCACTGCACTTAAAAAAATCTATTTGCGCTTTACTCAATTTTCGATATTGCTTACCGATATATAGAAAATAGAGCACTTGTAAATAATCCTAAGTTAATAGGAAACAAGATTTGAGGATGCAGTGATGCACGAAATCGGATGCGTTTTAAATTACACCAATTATTTATGATTACTTTTGACATTTTGAGGAACTTACGCTTACTTAATCGGTTTGCTTTCCTGTAAAACATGGATGTTATCAGTGTTTGCCAATTCTAGAGGAACCTATTAAACTTCATTGATGACAGTTTACGTATAAAGACGAATATTAAAGGTGAGTTAGTCTTATGCTAAGATATTTATCGTTGTGGGATAAGGCTTGCGAAATACTAATGCCATAAAAACAGCTTCAGCGGTATTTACTGCGTTTATTACCTAAAAGTCGAGTTCGTTATGCGTTTTAAAATTTTTATCTAAAACATCGATGCTTCGATTTTCCTATAAATCTAAAAGATATTTACTAAAAGATATACTAAAAGATATGTATATATATACATATATTCAATCCCCAGAAAGAGATAATCAAATTTTATTATCTCACATATATGCATATTTATAAAAGTGGTCTTAAAGTTCATAGGGAAAGCTATATAGTCTCGTCTTAGCACTTTACAATGCAAATATATTGAAGATTCTGGTTTTTAAGTGTCATTTTTATAATCATTAGTATAAATCCTCATTTAATAATTATATTAATACATTATATTTGCAATATATCTTCATTGAACAGTTCAAGCACTTTGTTTATGACAAAGATTTATAACAAGTGCTATTTTAAAGATTGCAGATGCAAAATTTAATGTATTTCAATGTTGAATTTCCGATTTTTTTTACACGTATGCATGCTTGCTTGCTGATCTGCAAATAGGCCTATGCGGGGTTGCACAACGATAGTTTTTTTTTTTTACCTTTTTCGAGCTATTATTAACGTCTTATCACAAGCGTAAACATGATTCACAACATTAAAAAAAATTGATTCCTCAAGTAGATTTAGTTTTTTGTGTAGTTTGGACAATTTTATTAGACACATTTTGCTCATGATGCAAATATGAAATGCATCTTTTTTTCTCATTTTTGCTCTAAATCTGGTATCACTCGATTCATACGAAGACCATATCTTCAAATCCAACTTTTACGTGATTCGAATATTGCCAGTTCAAGGCAAATTCTTGAAGCTAGAACATAGCTTAATACATGAGTTAATGCCATAGGCGTTCGTGTTTACGACGCATCATACGAGCGTATTGACTTCATGATTATTTATGACCACGATAAATAGTTCAACAAGATGATGTATTCAACGAAAAGTATGTTATCGGGATTAAAAGTTTGCGCGTTTAGTCGTGCGTGTTCTACCTTGTTACTTTAAGTACAATTTCTTGTAAGTATTATAGTTCCAGACTAATCTAATTGATTAGATATAGGCACCGAAGCTTCAAGCCAAATATTATCCTCGATGTTATATAATAACCATGATTTAAAAGAGGCTGCACTCATGGATGGCCAACAAGTTTATAGTGGTCAGTGTGTTGACCCATTCGAAAATGTAAACAATGACAAATGGGATCTGTTTGGAAATGTTATCGTCTTTCAATAAAGACTGTTTTCCCTTTAATGCAATCATTCGATAAACCTCTTTGGAGAAACAATTACACAAATTCCTTAATGGTCCTTAACACCGCAAGGGTCCACTTAACGTTGAATATGTTGGGTTATATGATCTCAGTTGAAACAGCAAATGTAGTTCGTAATGTGGACAATAAAATCTTTTGCTCTTCCCTGATTGCAGGTAAATTGTATGGATAGTTCATTAAAGAGGGTTGCATAGCAGAATAAGCCTTTTTTTCTAAAATATTTTTAAATTTAATTTTGGAAACTGATAGGAACAAATGAAATGTACGAGGACCTATAGCATAAATATTCTATTATTTGTTCAAATTTTTTGTTTATGTATCTACATTTTATGGAAATATACATATATTTAAACAATAATGGAATATTGATGCTAGGTCCTCGTACATTTCATTTGTTTCTATATCAGTTTCTAAAATTAAATAAAAAAATAATTTAGAAAATATGGCTTATTCTGGTATGCAACCCTCGTAAAACTCGACTGTGGCTGCATGTATATAATTTTCTAAGTAAATCTACTTTCTAAGTTGGTTGTTCTAAGTTTTTAACATTCTCAGTATTTGAAGCCTACAGATTTCAAGGTAAACCAATCTTGAATTGTTTGAAATTTGTTATGATAAAACGATTACTGTACATGAACCGTATATTGATGATTATATTTAACGTGAAGTAAAATCTGTATATATGAATGTATAAACCATATATCGACGAGATATAATATTTGAAATAAGTTCCGTTATTTGTAAGGCTGCACTGTAATTACTGCACTTGGCGACATGTGCATGTGCATGTACATGTATGTAGGTCTATAGGCATAGCTCATAATACGCAGTATAGTGCTCGATAGGTCTTTTATAAGTTTGCTAGCGAGCTAGTTGTACAGGCGCCTCATTATCAAGCCAATTTTCATTTCCGGTTCCAATTTATTGGCACGGAAATTAAAGTCTTAGGTTGTGGAATATTTTTTTCCCTAAGCAGATGTAGTTCATCAAAGAGCTTCAAGATGCAATTGGTGGTAATTTATTTTTTGCCGAAAATACATTATCACTTCATAATTGAGAATTAAAATTAGAGATGATACCATCAAAACAGTTGTTTTGTCAACGTGATTGACAATGGGAGCATTTCAGTGATGATATTATTGAATAGAATGATTTCTTAAAAAATGTTTAATTTAATTAGCATTCTTTGTCTATATATGTCATTTAAAAAAAATGAAAATGTTTTCTTTATAAATTACAGTCTATAAAAATCTATTTCATTTATTTATGAACATCACTATAGAATTGCTTAGATCACATGACGCATAAAGTAAATTGCTGTGCCATAATTCATATCAAATAGCCACATGGGTCATAAAGGAATTTAGCCACGGCATTCCCTTTTAGCTACGCATTTATTGCTGGTCAACTGAGTATGTTGACTTAGAAGCTTATTTAAGTTTGGAAAGTATTGGTTTATGGCTAGTTTTCTATGGACTTGCAAGCACGCAAAGGGCACATATTGCAGGAAAGAATGAGTTAAGCCTATGCCTGCGGTAAGTTTATTAATTTAAATGACCAAATTTTTATTTTTATCTTCCGGATTTGCACAGCAAGGGTATATGCAACTCGAGTTGGACAAGTCAGAATGAAGATTTAAAAAAAAAAACACATAATAAGCCTTTTTTGTCGCAATAACGTTTCAATGATGCATTAATAAAAGTGAAAAGCTTACCTAATAAACGAATATCCACATCGATTAGCAGCTGCATGTCATGCAGCTGAACTTGAATGATATACTAATATACATTGGCAGATCCGTTCAAACGTTGTTGTAGCTGATAAAATGTGCAGCATGTTGTGCAATGGTTTGTTGTTGCTTGAATTAGGATGAATATGAACTGCTTTATTGATACTAGCGCATCTACAAAAACATCCTGAATATCCAGAAGAGTTGATCTTCCATGAGTATGATATGCACAAACAGGTTAAAAAATGCAGCACATGTATAATATAATGTAAATTTCAGTTTCAAATGCAAAGGTATTGATGAAATTGTACTAGAAGAATTTTTTCCTATACTGTCAAATAATAGAGAATCAACTCGTGTCTAGAGAACTATGCTTTCAATTAATTGCTCAACTAGAGTGAACGTTATAGTAACACGTGATGTGACGCTCAGGTTTTTGCACGCAATAAAAATACAGTTGTCTTGGAAACGGTGATGAGCTAGTGTCGTTGTGTAATTTGGATAAGACTTGCGAATGTTACTTCTAATACAAATAATCTTATACGCTATAAAGATTTGCAGATTGCTTGCAAATATAGAAATTGATATACAGCGTATCGCAAAAAGTATATAGTAAATGCAGTAGAAAAAGTGAGCAACATTGAAGCTAAAATACATGTGCATGTGGTGTTTTATATGGATTTTTAAACCACTTAAAATCAATTTTTGTTGAATTATAACAACATTTTTATTAAACGTGCATTCTTATTAAACGACCAATGGGGCTTGCTAAAGAGACTAGAGAGACTTTGGGACATCCAATGAGACCTAACGAGGCTCCAAAATCAAAGGGATTTTATTCTTTGTAAATTACATTTTGAGTGTATTAATTATGAGACTCTTCTCTAATATAAATTTACTCAACAAGATTTATAATTTTAATTGGTATAAAAATTAGACGTTCAAAAATCCCATAAGCAATGGGTATCATACAATGAGATTTTTCACTTGTGGTGTGAAAACTCATTGATATACATGAATTTACATGTACATTATATCTTTTTGCATTAGTTGTATACTATAGAACATGAAAAAACTTTGTGAAATCTATTTATACAAACTGGAATCTAATCTGAATAATTTTGCTATTAAATGTAATATGTAAAGCCATTTCAATTCATGCATTATGACACATACAAATCCACATGCGCAACTACAAAATTTTCAAGTATAAGATTGGCCGTTTACAAACTATTTAGCAATAATTGCAACAATCGTAATTTTTTTATCCTTCGGTATTATAATTTGTAAGGTTTAATAAGTTGTTATAAGTGTAATCTGAGTGTTTAAAAGCTACAGATTCAGGATTATAATTGCATGCTCTTTTACGAGACTAGTAGGCCTACGAAAATGCCATGCTAAAAGCTCATGCGCCATAAAGGGATGCTGAACATGTGGTTTATGTTAATTACATTTGGACACGATGACATAATCTTGTACACTTCAGTGAACAGTATGGTAACCAAAACTCTTTATTATCTTTATTTTACATTGATTGACTGACATGAACATCATTTCTTATTTACATGCATCTACATGTGCACTATCGTTATAAACATTACATTTCTTACACTGATTTTAATTTGAGGCACCGTTTATCGTATAACACAACCGAAAAAAGTTTAACAATCACAATGTGTTTAAAACAAATTAATACTTTCAATTTTTCTATTCAAATGTTTTGTACCATCATTACAGGCATAGTTCATTTAACTTCTGTACTGTTTTGTACAGTATACATACACTTGAAAAACTTGCATAGATAGTTTTAATTCCCTGTATATATAGAGTTTGAAAAATGAACATAATACAAATAAAATTATACAGAATATAGACATCTTGGCTGTTATTGATTAATCAACCATCCCATCTACCCAAGCGAATTTTGTGGTAGAATGATCCCCGTTATATACAGGTGCTAAACCACCATTTTTTCTCTGTTTTGATTTTTTAAGTGTTTTTTCTTCAAACCGAATTGCTTTGTTTTTCAGTTCTCCAATTTGTGTCAGATGTTTAATTGCTGTAGATAAAGCAGAATTCTCTCTTTTTGTGTCGGAAATAGTATTTGCGCTAGGTGGACGGAAATGCTGTTCATCCAGATAAACACCATGTTCCACGACATCTGCCCCCAATATTTCGTCTTCAAGAGACATTCGTATAGGTACGAATAAATTGATGCCCTGAAATTGAGTAAGCTATTGCTTATTTTAATTCCTTTAGCGAAATTATGTAATTTCAAAACGTGAGAATTTAATGTATAAGGACTAAAATTGTCGATTTTCAGAATATGCATGAACATCAAATAAAGGAGTACAATAAAATAATGTATATAGCGTATTTTTAGAATACATTTTTAGATCTATCAAACACAACGTAGGCATAAATCCGAATAAAAAAGGGCACTTTATTGAAAATTGATTCCATTGTAATTGCAATATGTGAATGTCAGTTTTATTAGATTGTAAGTCTAACGTTGCGAGTGGGTGGCATTTCACGTTATTTTGGAGATTTCTCTTGTGGTAATGACGTATATTAGACTAATAAAAATGTCATCTGGAGAACTTCTCTATTTGGGAATCAAAAAAACCGTGCATCATTTCATAACTGATACTTACATACAGAAGTACAAACGTGGTACTGGCTGACCAGGCAGTAAGGCATAAGCAAGCGAGCATCTGCATTCCTAACATATGCCATCCTCCTCCTTTCAGTAGTCCAGATCGTCCGCTGTTTAAATTCGTAATGCCGTCGTGGTCTGGAAAAAGACCCACAGAAGCCATTCCCCACACTCCACCAATAGCATGCACGGCAACAGCTCCAACGGGGTCATCCACTCTTATTTTATCCATCCAAGGTGTAAATATACAAGTGGCCACAGCGCTGATCATGCCCAACACAATCCCTTCCCACGGATGATATAAGGAGCAACCAGCTGAAATAGACAAATATGCAATTTTAGTGCATTTTGGTTAATTTTGTTAAACTTCGAGTTTCCACTCACCTGTGACTGCCACCAGAGAAGACAAAATGCTGTTAATGAGTAATCCAACATCCCATTTACCATTTCTAGTAAAATAGCTTAAAAAAGAAATTAATGTTAATCGGTGTTTGCATTTAGTTTGTACAAGCTATATTTCGTGATTTGGTAGATTTCGTAAGTCATTATTAGGTAGTTTGGGAATATTTAAAACCTTTATCTTACCTATAAAACATCCCAACAATTCCACCACCAAACGATGCTGTTATAGTTGATGCTGCAGCCCTATATCATAATATGAAATATTCTGTTTAATTTCAATTGATCACAGAAAACATTGAAAGTGAAATCTATGAGCTATAATAAATGCCAAGCAAAGCTTTTACGAAAATTGTAAACGATTTCGGAAAAAAATCATGGTATATAACAAATCAATTATAATTATTTTTAAAGGATTTCTTTTAACACGATTTCAATACATGTAATGTGTAAATATTTTATATTTTTTATTATACTAAATAAGAACTAGAAAACTTAATTTTTTTATGAAACCTGCTAATTTATAGAAGTTTTATTTTTGTTTTTCTAAAAGTTTTGGAAAAGATTAGGTGCATACTGTCATTAACTATAAACTGTACCTTGCTGCATGTTTCCATCTGTAATTTGTCACTCCAAATGTGCTTCCACAATTAAAACTTAGCCATCCCCACCTAAACAGGATAACATATCATCATAATTGCACGATCTTTGCTATCAATCAAATATATTAAGGTAATTTCAGGTACATCTTACCAGAGAACAAAAAGTCCCAAGATTGCATTAGTGGGACTTCCCATTGGCATTGCGTTCACACCTTCGCCATAACGGCCATGTCTGGGGCCTAACATGGCTGCTGAAACAAAGGCTGACACTCCTCCTACCAAGTGTACACCCCCTGACCCCGCAATATCGATGACCCCCATAGTATTGAGGAATCCGTGTGCCCCCCACAACCATCCAGCTGGAACGCAATACACTATAGTGTTCAGTAAGCTAAATACGCAGTATGCATTGAAATTACAACGTTCTGCCATGGCACCACTGACGATGGTCGTTGCAGTTGTTGCAAATGACAGTTGAAATATGAATGTTGCAAAAACGGTGCCAATTTCACCTGGTTCGGCAGTATCCAAAAAGAAGGAACCCACACCACAGAATGGATTGGTGCCAGGACCTTTGCCAAAACTTAAGCCGTAACCAAACATCCAATATGTAAGTCCTCCAAACACGATGTCTACCACATTCTTCACCATGATATTTACTTCATTCTTCCTAGAAACACACGCTGATTCCAATAGTCCGAATCCTGTGATCCAACAAATACAAAAAAAATCTTTATCAAATACACTCTTTTATTCTAAGCTACTGCATGAGAAAGAATATTTTTGACCAATTGTACCAGTTTGCATTGTAAAAATTATAAATGCGTTTGTTATAATCCAAGCTGCATCATCACCGGTCATCTCCTTTTCTGAATCGCTTGGAGCTTCAATGGTTCCTGTCGTTTCATGACTATTATTTGTGATTGGATGAATGGTGGGTGAATCCATCGCAGACACTGAAATGTCAATATAAATCCGCATTCATAATTCCTTTGTTATAAACTTGGAAATTTTATTTTAAAAACTCTTATACGCCCCTCAGGTGGTGTTAAACCGAAATAAAGCTGTAGCAACGAGCATAAAACTTTGTTATTGAAAGCTTCCAAAACGTTGGTTAGAATAATAATTGCATTTAATTTTGTGAAAAGAAACATAATTATGATATAATCTCGCATGGCAGAACTAATTTGAACATGTTATTGGTTTTCAAAAGTCAGTTACATAGGCTTATTTATACAATGTGCATTGTACATGTATAAGAGAATATCCGTTCTAAAGAACATTTGCTATGCATGGGTCTTTTTGCGTGAGTCTTTAAAGGGCGGTCAATTCTAAGTTAATTTCAGAATAATTTATATGCGAATTAAACAGTTGTTTAAGAACGTAACCATACCCCTGTCTATAACCAACATCTTCATGCACGAATAGAATGAAATGACGCCACATTATCTAATGATTCTGTAAATGTCATTACGCAATTTTATCATGCCTAATTTTGTTCACTTGGTTTTGAAATATAAATTAAGTTACTGAATAAAATAATGATTTCTAAATTTAATGAAGCATAAGTTTCACACAACTTTGCAAAGACTGTATAGAGTATTTGGTATTAATGGATCGAACGTACGGTATTGTAAAATTAACAATAGAAAGCTACATCTAGATTTTAGTGCCAATCACAATTTTTATTTATAATTTATATTAAATTAGATTTCCACTATAGTGTGCAGAACAATTCATTGATTCGATTTTCCATAAAAATTAAATTTCTTTAAAATCTTAAACTTATTAAGATTATAGTGAAAGAAAAATTGTATCAGTGTCATATAAATTCTAAAGAGCAAAGATAATTGGTCATTTTTGATATATATATATATATACATATATATATATATATATATGTTGCAATACTTTATGTAGTACATAATTTTAATCACCACCTTACTCTCGCTTAATTAACTTGTCATCATAAGTGTAACTCGCATCAAGCAGATGCATTTATTTTGAAAAATAATTAAAAACATGTATTTACTTAAATGGTTGACAGCTTCAATACAGTTACATTAATTGAAATTTCAAACAAAATTGAATCGTATAACATGCTATCTTCATGCTACCTTTTTTAACCAAAAGATATTACCAATATATACTTATATTTGCTATATTCAGTATATCATTTGTATTTCAAAATTATCTACCAGAAATGCATATATCATATGATTTTACAGAAATCCTCTTTTCAGCTAACCATTTCTTCTCACCCCTTTTATCTATTAAATTTAGCTGCTTTGTAATATATGTATATATGAATGATCCTAGCAATTGAAATAAAATATAGCTTTAAAACTCTTGTCGATTACTTATTAAAAATTAAAAAATTATTTATGATTTATTTTACAACATCATTAACAGTATTAAAAATAAATTTATTTAGTGCAATTTTCAAACAAAACTTCTTCGTGCTTAAATATAATAGAATATGTACATCTTGATAACTTTCAAATTTCAATACCAATTTATAAGAATTTTTATTCCTAAATTTAATAAACCATTACAAAATTGTTCACTTAAAATACTATTAAAAGTGAATTTGATGAACTATCGAAAGATGTAATTGTGTTTACAAGCCTGATTACTGTAGTTTCATAAATCTTGATTTTATTATTTGCTTATCGATATTGTGTTTGTTAAACATTGTAAAGCGATACAATAAGATATTTTATTTGGATAAATTATTTCAAAGCAATTTTATTTTATTCTATTGTTTTATTTATAATTTAACACTGGTTCTATTTTCCTATTGTTTATATTTAACTATTCGTGCAAATTTTCATTTTCTTACCAAACCCAAATCACAAAGTGATTGTTGTTCATTTTCTATTGCATGCCTATTAAGAATAAATACCAGTGGAAATGATTAAGCAAACTGCTACTTACTTGTAATCCAAGAAGATTTATTTGCAGCGGTATATATAATTCTAATCCTTTAGCCAGACGCTGATGAAAGTTATGAAACCAACGAGCACCTTCGGATCAGTGTTGCATGCATGCCAAACTTCAATAAAGCATGCATAGACTGGTGTATCTAAATATCGATTTTATACCCAGATGTGCAGATGGAAATGGCGAATTTAATACGATTTCACGAATAAGCACATTTTTATTTAAACATACTTTATGATTTTATGCTTTACATAAAATGCTTATCTGAAATATCATTGGTCATACTGATATAATGATGATTTCTTTTTAATTAAATGTATGGATTTATGATAAAAATTAAAATTGTATCGAAATATATGAAAAGTAGATTTTATAATGATTAGTTAAAACACGATCCTCTAATTTAATTTAAGTAGATAATGTGAATCAATTATTAAGTTTATGTGCTTATATATTTTCTTAATTCATGTAAATGCATGCAAGTCTAAAACTTGAATTTTTAAATTATTAGTATTTTAACAGGAAAATCAACAGTTCCCTCATATAAAACTTATATTGGAACCGAAACAAATCGGAAAATACCAAAGCTAAATCAAGCTGAAATTGTTTTTGAGCAAACCACGTGCAGCGTTAAAGCAATAGTCTGCTGTATAATGGATCAGTTCGATACCCTGTATACAGATAAACCAAAATCAATAGTGCAGACTTATTGCTTGTCATTGTTGAAACCCCTGACCACCTGAATCGAAAATGCTATAAAGGTGTTCCTAGCTATTAATCCTTGAATGGCGTACTTCGAAATTGTTATCACTAAACATCGTGTTTCAACTACTAATCTGATTAACCTTATATTTTAATAGCAGTTATTGCAGGGTCAAATAGTGTAAATTATCACATTCTTCTATAAATTTACTATTTAATTCTTTAAATTCTCAATTACTTAATAGATGCACTTTCTTTGATTGTTTTGATAGATTTATAAACAGTTTGCGATGGGTGTAGTCTTCGTTTAAATCCTAAAATTTTTAAAGGCTATTATGAGAAACCCGAAATATTCCCCAAAATAGGCCTATTAAATTTATCTTACGTTTAATGCTGGTATTAATTTTGAAAGAAGAAATGGTAACCACAAAATACATCCCAAATTAAAATTTTCATTTCTTATTTGCAGCTTTTCAAACCCTAAATAATATTTTTTTTACTAGATAATAACTTTGGTACTATCATTTTTAATCACATTAACGTAATTTTAAACTCCAATGTAGCAGCCTAAAAGGGACATACGAGCATATCTGAAATTTATATTTTCATTTGTTATTTTGAGCTGTTTCAAGCCCCAAAATTTAACTGCTGAGGTTTGTATTTTCAGATATAAACCTCACCCCATGAGATATGATATATTAATACCCGGAGAATTTTTTTCCCTTGGTTCGTTTCGGTTAACCCTTGGGTATGTCTCAGGACTTTTGGTCGACCCCTGGTATATCTCAGGCGTTTTTTTTGACCCCGGGTTTTTCTCACAAATAAAAACCCCCGAAAACAATAGAAAAAAATTCTCCGGGTATTTATATGCATAACGAGTTGTACTTCTAGGATGATTCTATTATTCAGAAAGCAATATTTTATTTTACAATTTATTTTTTCAAGATTTCAAATTTGGCGGTTTTTCGTTTGCAGCAGCAACACCTTCAGCAGCGACACGCACGAGTTTCCGTCACTGTGCTTCCGACTTTCCGTACCAACCAAGGACTCCGTACTCACGCCGGGTGCTGTTTCCTCGTTGTTTTGTGGCAGTGCTATCGTTGTGTGTGCTTCAAAAATGGCGGACAAAGATGAACAAGAAAGGACTATTTCCGAAGACCTTGTGGTCACCAAATATAAAATGGCTGCAGAAATTGTAAACAGTAAGTAAAATTTTAGATATCAATATTTTATTACTAAACCGCTGGGGGGTAATTCATACTAGCCGGAGCTGTGTTATTTGAACACCTGCTGGCGGGTTGCACCACGTTGTGGAGGTCGCCATGTGTCCCTTAAAAATGTCACAAAGTTTTAGTATACTATAAAAAATGCAGTTATTCGATGATGATTTCTTCTACATGCGGTTTTGTTTTAATCATTTAAATCTGAAACGAACCTATTATACTTCTTTAATAAAATGGCAAGCAAGTTGTACGTACAGGTAGCCTATGCCTATAGCATCCAAGCATACTACTAGTTAGGCTTAAAGGATAAGCTAGGCGTCCACGTGCAGTATTGCGAATCTCAATAATCTAGCCAACATAAGATGTTTTATTGCTTATTAAATTTTGATGCATGGATTTCCAAAGAATTTCTCGCCTACGTGATTGTATCAATGCCTTGTTTTGTCTTCTGATGGATTAATTCTTGTTCTTTGTTTTTCAGAGGTTTTAAAAAAGGTGGTTGACAAATGTAAGCCAGATGAGTCCGCATTGGGATTGTGCGAATTTGGTGATAGCTTGTTGCTGGAAGAAGCTGGGAAGATTTTTAAGAAAGAAAAGGATATGAAAAAAGGTATTTTTATTTGCTTTAGGTTGGCAATTGCATCTAAGCTGCATTGTGTCTTTGTTTCTAAAGTGCTAATGATGTTAATTACACATGAAGTTGTTATATATTTAAAAACTTGGGTTTACCAATAGGCAAGTAGGATGTTATGATTAGGTAATTTGCATTTTATACGTCTATAACGGGCAGCAAACAATATCTGTCACTATATGAACAATTATACTAATTAGGTTTGTAGGCCAACTGAATAGGTGATTTCATTAATCAGCTGAATTCGAATAATTGGACCAACTATTCGGCCGAATATGAATGGGGTACAAAACACATGTAGGTCTGTCGACACCATTCAAATTTTCAATTGTAAGCAATAGCTATTTTGTGCACTATTCGGTTCTTTAAGGTCAGGTTTGATTAGGCAAAAATGTCGAGAGGATGAACTTTTGTGGAATCTGAATCTGGTAGCAATAGAGACTATTCAATGTACCGAAGCAAGATTTGGGATATTCTCTTCGCAGTTGTCATAAATTATTTAAGTAATAGGTGACAGGCCTTATTTTTAAAGCGTATTTCTGATAGACTACCTAATATTTACTGCAGATTATTTATACACCTTAAATTTCATGTTTCATCTGTAGGTATTGCTTTTCCAACATGCATATCTGTGAACAACTGCATATGTCACTTTTCACCCTTGAAAAGTGAACCTGATTACACTTTGAAAGATGGCGATATGGTAAAGATGTAAGTATATGCAAATCATGTTAGGTTTGGTATAATTAGTTGCATTAGTCATTTCATATTTTGTGTCTAGCTTTTGTAAAAAGCATGTTTAGAATGGGTGGGTTAATTGCGTATGTTTTCAGACAAATATTGTGATGGCTTAGAAGTATAAAATTCATCCAGAAACAATGCCACCTCTTTTTTAAAGATTAGGATTACTATCGTCTAAGGATTGATTTCCTGAAACTTTTTTTAAGCATGAATGTATGATACTTGTAATGTGTGAACATTTATCGATTATGCTTTACAGTGATATGGGAGTGCACGTTGATGGTTTTGTGGCAGTTGTAGCTCATACACTAATAGCTGGAATGACTCAGGTAATGTAATTTAGTGCAGCATCGGTTCTTCTAAGCAAAATGATCAGTGCTTAAATATGAATTGTCTCCAACAGGGTTCCAAAATTACTGGCCGGAAAGCTGATGTCATGAGAGCTGCCTATTATGCCAGTGAGGCTGCCTTAAGATTAGTCGTGCCTGGAAACGAGGTAATTAAAGCTGCTAATAATTTTCATTTGAAATTTTAACGTGTGAGTGGATAAGTACATTTTTTTTTAGAATAATGCGGTGACAGATGCAATTCAAAAAATTGCGGAGTCTTTCAAATGTAAACCAATTGAAGGCATGCTATCACATCAGTTGAAGCAACTTAAAATTGATGGTGAGAAGACCATTATACAAAACCCAACTGAAGCTCAAAGGTATGTCCTACTTTAAACTCCTTTAGCTGATGTGGAATGCTGTGCCACATAAAATAATATTTATTTTTATTTTTTAATAATTTAATACATTTCATTTCACAGGAAAGATCATGAGAAATGCGAGTTTGAATTGCATGAGGTTTATGCCATAGATATTCTTATCAGCACTGGTGAAGGCAAGGTACGTATAGACCACAAACTAAAATTTACTGACTAACATTCAATTGAATTTTGATTAATTCTGTTTGATATAATTTGAAGGGTCGTGAAATGGATACGAGGACTACTGTGTATAAAAAAACGGACGAAGTTTATCAGCTAAAAATGAAAGCGTCACGAGGTACGTACAAAAATACGGGGTTTTTTTTGGTGAATTTTATTTGCGTGTGGTAAAGACGAAATATGGTGGCAAGTTTTCTTCTTTTCAAATTTGCAGCCTTCTTCAGTGACGTAGACAAGAGGTTTGGAAATATGCCCTTCACTTTAAGGTAAGCTTGTGTTGTCTGATTTCTTTCGTTTTGAGACAATGAACTCTTGATACTTTAGGAGGTATTTCTTTATCATCTGATGACTGATTTGTCTATTGTATCAGTGACTTTTACATTTACATTGTATTACGACAACTGTTGTAATTGTTTGTTTACAAATGTTTTTTTTTTTTTTTTTTCCTATAGAGCATTTGAAGATGAGAAAAAAGCTAAGATGGGAGTTTTAGAATGCGTTAATCATAAATTAGTGGAACCTTTTAATGTTTTGTATGAAAAAGAAGGTAAATTTAATATCAGTCACAAATATAATTTAAAATTCCAAACTTTTATTTACAATGCGTTTTTTTCTTCGAAGGCGAGTACGTGGCACAATTTAAGTTTACAGTCCTTCTCATGCCAACCGGTTCCCACAAAATCACGGGACTTCTTTTTGATTTTGAAACTTTCGAGTCCGAACATTCGATCGAAGATGACTCTCTCAAGGTGGGTGCCATTTTTTTGCTTCAATCGACTACTGCTTCTTTCATACGTTGAAATTGGTCAGCAATTATTTTTTATGAATTTTAGACGATGCTGAGTGCGTCCGCTAGCAAAAAGGCAACAAAGAAAAAGAAGAAGAAAGCCGAAAAAGCTGTGGCAAATAATGCAACTTCAGGTGAAAAGGATGCAGCTCAAGCAGAAGATTAACTAAACTTGAGGGTTCATTGTATGTGGAGGAATGGTTAGTCGTTCAATTTTAATTCTAGTATTTTTTTGAAGCCCTGAATGTATTTTTATTTGTCGTATTTGTAAAATAGCAGGTATCGATAAAAGCGCAGAACTCGTTTTTCAGTTAAAACATACCATGACAGTAATTCAGTTCCTTTAAATTTGTTCCAAAACATTGACCAATTAAACCTGTCAAACTTTCTTACAAAATTTCTCATGTCAATATGCTAATCAAAACTATTCCAATTTTTCATGTTTTTATGGTAATTGAACCCTGTCAGTGCCACTGTTTTACCAGAAGTGATCAATTGGGATAGATAGTATTACTGATTTCCATACAGCTTCTTTCCCCCCATTTAAAATAGCAAAAAACAGTGGTTGGAGCTTACTCGAGTAGCCAATAGGTTAACGATTTGCTTTTAATTTGTTCACCGACCACCATAAAACTTATCATTTCCATACGAGGCTAGCTGCCTTTATTTCTTATCCCCCAGCTTGTTTTGCAATATCCATTGGAATAATTCAATTTTCATCTACATTGTACGATTGATTTTATTAATGATAACTTTTTTTGGCTTATTTTAATGTACTTTCTGCTCTTTTAAATTTAAACATCAGGTGGAATTTTTAATTTGTTGCATTTTTTTTTTTTTTGCTGAAGATGATTACGATTTTATTAGCCCAGTTCACTGAACAAATATCATATCAGAATTAGATGACTAACATTTAAAATATGTTTTCAAGAAACTTAAATATCATGCATTGTTAAAATTTATTTTAATGATTTAATTAGAAAATGTTTTTCTAGCATGTTTCTGTTTGAACCACATTTTAACTGCTGATGAATGCATTTGGGCTTACAGTGTATAACTTCTTCAATGAAGGTGCAATATTCATTGCTTTGTCGTGGTACATTGCTTAAATTATAATAGAACCTTTAAACACATTTTAGGGAGTACAAAACGTTCGTATCTAACATAATTACGTCTACAAAGTAATGTTACACTATATCGTAATCAGTTTCTAAGAAGAAAAAAGCAATAGCTATTGAAATGTGCAAAATTTAATTTACCTGTCTTAAGGGAAAAATCAATAACGCGTAGATCTTCATAAAATATTAAAAATTAGGTTTGCTACTATGTTTGGATGATTTTTTTAAATAGATATTTTGATCAATATAAGATTCCAATGTCAATCTGAACTTTTTGATACTTGACATAGATTTTTACACATCATCTTTGTGTTTGTATACAATAATGGAGATAAAAGTACAACTGATTATATTTCTGCAGTACTTGAACCATACTGTATAACATTTTGTGCCTTAAACTTTACAACTTCCCATAAATATCTGGAGAGAATTTGATTGAACATAATTAATAGTCCTAATGATTATAATTTTTTCATGACGATTGGTTACACATTATTTGTAAACGTTAAAGCTAAAAAATGCATTTAATCTTCAAATAATGTTGACAAATATCTGTGTAATAGCCATAAATCTACATAAAGTTATAAATATTTGATTTTTGAAAGCATTCTTGATTTTGCTAAATTAAAACTTTACTTTCAATAGATTTCGTGTTTGTCTACAAGCGATTAACGTAAATGTGGTGATGATTTGTCATGTATACCGTGACAAAATTATTGTATTATAAAGTCAGTGGAAACTTAATCCATGGTGTAAACTTTCCATTCCTCTATTTATTCAATAAACTTGCATTCTTGAGTGGAATTTCTATCAGTTTTTAAATTTAAGACAGGCAGTTGTCTAAGGTGGTTCTGTTCATCCATATTTCCAAAACTTGAAAAATCTTTGTCACAAAATTCAATTCATGTATTTCCTTGAAATTGTTGAAAGTATTTCACTAAAGAAAACGCAAATTTCGTTAAAATTTGAGCAGAACTCTTAAGCTCCTTGTGTTCTGCTCAAATATTCAAAAATTTCTATAAGCCACAATCCCCAAGATTGGTCAAAGGGTTCTGCTCAAAGAGTTTTTCAAGAAACCAACGAATATGTGTGGCACTTAGTTTCTTTTACGATTGAGGACGAAAATTTTTCAACGTAGAAATACTCAGAAGAGACTCTGCTACCAGAAAATGCAAAAAAATTTAGAAAAAAACCAACTTTTTTTGAGCCGATTTTGAAAAAACGGTAAGGCTATAGCCTTTGTGTTTTTTCAAATTCAGCTAAAAAAAAAAGTTGCTTTTTTTCAAAATTTTTTTGCATATTCTGGTAAAGCATAATCTTTTGAGTATTTCTACGTTGAGAAATCTAGAATCGAGTAATTATTGACAAAGTTATAGCAGTTTTAGTAAATTTCTTTTTTAGGTTTTTTTCCAGTTTTTTTCAAACAGCCACAACTTTGTTAATTATTGTTCGATTCCAGATTTTTCAACGTAGAAATACTCAGAAGAGTCTCTGCTACCAGAAAATGCAAAAAAAATTTTAAAAAAACCAACTTTTTTTTGAGTTGATTTTGAAAAAACGGTAAGGCTATATTGTGTTTTTTTTAATTCGGCTCAAAAAAAAGTTGCTTGTTTTCAAAATTTTTTTGCATATTCTGGTAGAGCAGACTCTTCTGAGTATTTCTACGTTCAGAAATCTAGAATCGAGTAATTATTGACAAAGTTTTAGCAGTTTTTGTAAATTGCTTTTTTAGGTTTTTTTCCAGTTTTTTTCAAACTGCCACAACTTCGTTAATTTTTGTTCAATTCCAGATTTTTCAACGTAGAAATACTCAAAAGAGTCTCTGCTACTAGAAAATGCAAAAAAAATTAAAAAAAACCCAACTTTTTTTAGAGCCGATTTTTAAAAAACGGTAAGGCTATAGCCTTCGTGTTTTTTCAAATTCAGCTTAAAAAAAAAAGTTGCTTTTTTAAAAAAAAATTTTACATATTCTGGTAGAGCAGACTCTTCTGAGTATTTCTACGTTGAGAAATCTAGAATCGAGTAATTATTGACAAAGTTATAGCAGTTTTTGTAAATTTCTTTTTTAGGTTTTTTTCCAGTTTTTTTCAAACAGCCACAACTTTGTTAATTATTGTTCGATTCCAGATTTTTCAACGTAGAAATACTTAGAAGAGTCTCTGCTACCAGAAAATGCAAAATTTTTGTAAAAAAACCCAACTTTTAGCTGATTTTGAAAAAACGGTAAGGCTATAGACTTTGTGTTTTTTCAAATTTGGCCCTAAAAAAAAGTTGCTTTTTTTCAAATTTTTTTTGCATATTCAGGTAGAGCAGACTCTTCTAAGTATTTCTACGTTGAGAAATCTAAAATCGAGTAATTATTGACAAAGTTTTAGCAGTTTTTGTAAATTGCTTTTTTAGGTTTTTTCTCAACGTAGAATACTCAGAACGTAGAAATACACAACGTAGAAATACTCAGAAGAGTCTCTGCTACCAGAAAATGCAAAAAAATTTTGAAAAAAACAAACTTTTTTTTTGAGCCGATTTTGAAAAAACGGTAAGGCTATAGCCTTTGTTTTTTCAAATTCAGCTAAAAAAAAGTTGCTTTTTTTTAAATTTTTTTTGCATATTCTGGTTTAGCAGACTAGCAGACTAAGTATTTCTACGTTGAGAAATCTAAAATCGAGTAATTATTGACAAAGTTTTAGCAGTTTTTGTAAATTGCGTTTTTAGTTTTTTTTCCAGTTTTTTTCAAACTGCCACAACTTTGTTAATTATTGTTCGATTCCAGATTTCTAAACGTAGAAATACTCAGAAGAGTCTCTGCTACCAGAAAATGCAAAAAAATTTTGAAAAAAACCAACTTTTTTTTTTTAACCGATTTTGAAAAAACGGTAAGGCTATAGCCTTTGTGTTTTTTCAAATTCGGCTGATTAAAAAGTTGCTTTTTTTCAATTTTTTTTTTGCATATTCAGGTAGAGCAGACTCTTCTGAGTATTTCTACGTTGAGAAATCTAGAATCGAGTAATTATTGACAAAGTTTTAGCAGTTTTTGTAAATTGCTTTTTTA